>CABHPQ010168098.1:0-45784 GCA_902168405.1 Peromyscus aztecus | reverse complement strand
GGGGTTGGAGGTTGGTGGGCAGCAAGTGGATGAAGGAGATGAGGTGTAGGTGGAAAGAGGTGCCAGCCCAGCGTGACATCAGGAAGTGGAGGAAGCGGCAGCCTGGAGGCAGAAGTACACGCTCTGGCAAAGTCACTTTCCTGCCTCCCTCCACCTCTGGTCTGCTCTCCCTAGGACATCAAGACCTTCTTGTGCCTGGAGGCAAGTCATAGGGGTGTGGGAGTGCTTCTGAGTCTCCAGCCCTGGTTTCGTGTCTCAGGCAGGGACAGCGACTCACCGAGGGGAGAGGGAGCCCTCGCTGCCTGAGTCAGGCTTGGGACTGCGGGTCGGGTGATCCAGGATGCGGGCTCAGTTTCCTAACTCAGCACCGATCTCCAGTTTCCCATCTCATCCCGAATGAGGGTCAACCTGCGGGCTGGCAGCGGGTGTAGAGGCGACCCAGGGCCAGTGTCCCTCAGCTCCCTCCCGCCTAGAGCCACAGTCACCTGCCCTGATCCCGCCCACCCCGAGGACTCGGGGCTGTGCGCTTTCTGACGTGGGGCGGGGCCTGGCGGGGAGGGGCCTGGCCAGGTGAGCCGCTGGAGTTGCAGAGGCCAGGTGAGCTGCTCTGTGGTCGGGTGAGTCCCCCCTGGGAGAACTGCTTGGGTGGGGAGTCGCGGTTCCTGTGCTCCTGACCCCGGCCCCTTCCCACCCCACCTTCCCCTGGCTGTCCCTCCACTCCCCACCCCGTCCCGGCTCTCTGTGCCCCCTACCTTCCTGGCTTCCTTCTGACCCGGGTTCGGTCCCCTTTGGACCACCAGGGTCAGCACCCGGCACTGGCCGCTCGGTTCTCGCACTAAACCTGAGCTCATCATGGTGGCATCATTCCCGCTTCACAGGTGGGAACACTGAGGCCGGGGCGGGTGCTGAGGATGCACGTGGGGCCCGAGGCTGAGGTCTGTCTGGCCATCATGTCACACTGGGTCCAACTCCCAGGATTTATAGGCCTCGGAAGTCCCCACTTAGGCAGGGCAGCCTGCGCGGGCTTCTTTCACTTTCCCAAATCTGGCAAAGGCCTCCCGAGAATGTTGCTGGGCGCCGAGGATCTGCTGGGGAAACTGCGGAGGCCACCAGGGGGGAGGGGTGGCATTCCTTCGTCCTGTTGACTGGGGTGGGGACGTCCTGGGACTGTTGACTGGTCCCAGGCTGCAGACAGGTTCTGCTCTGACACTTCTATTGTCGGCGAGAGTCCGGGCGAACTTGAGTCCAGGTGAAAACTCAGTTCGACTCGACAGTTTGGTAAGTAGGCAACCTTCACTGGCCTCTGTCGTTTCAGAATATGCTTGGGAGTTCCTTATGGAATGCCCCGCCAAGCCCTCCCCCGAGTCAGCGCCGGATTGGGGGAGGGTGCAAGGGACTGGAAGTCTGAGCTCAGCTACTCCCAGAGGGTCAGTCAGGTCAGCCTCCTGCGGGTTCCTAGCTCTCTGGAGCCCAGAATCAGCTCTCTGTGATCAAAGCCAGGGGGTGGGGAGACTTTCCTGGAGGAGGCTGCAGTTGAGCTGGAAGATAAGCAGATGGGGTATGGCCCTTTGGTTGTTGGGAGCTCCAGGAGAGGTGGAGATGATGGATCAGCTCACAATACAGTGCAACTTCGGAGAGCTGGATAAGGTTGGGGCTCTCCTGGCTAATCACCCTGTGAGTCCTGGTGTCTCTAAATGCAGATTTGGGGTACCATGTCAATAATGGACAGAGACGTGGCTTCAGTTAAAGAGGAGGCAGGGTTAGGGATGCAGCTAAGTTAATAGAATCCCTGCCTAGTATACATAAAGCCCCTGTGACACACAAATCAGAAGTGTGGTGGCCCAAGGCTGTAATCCCAGCATTTACCACAGAGATCCTGCTGTTTTTGCCTGCTGAGTGTTAGGATTTTAAAGGTGTGTGTCACACTGCCACCACAACTGTCCGCCAAAAGATATTTTTACATAAATGTTAAGCACTGGGGTTAAAAGAAAGAGAAGCACTCAAGGAAAGATTAAGATATCTCCAAATGTGGGCAGGGCCTTCTTAAGGGAGCGTCAATAAGTGTCTTAGCATCAGCCATATAGACCATTTTACTGGCTTTCAAATTACCTCTCAAAAGGTTACTAAGAATCTCCCTTCTCCCCCCACCCCACCTCCGTCTCTTTGCTAGGTAAAATTATGGGTAGCTCTGGAGGTGGGTTATATTCTGATAAAGTTAAATCAAGAACCTCTAAGGTTACACAAGGGTTTTGGGATATGTTTTACTGTAAATGGAGTTTTCAGTGAAAGTCCTAGAAAATTGCAGTTTTAGAGCTGGGAATGGAGAAAGACCTTAAGCAGGTGTTGAATGTGCTAGAATTCTGCTTCTCGTCTAGGGAGAAGCTTCAACCAGACTCGTGGGCGAGGTCTCTTTTCCTTTTTTATGCTTTCATTATTTTCCATGTCATTCTGTCCTGTGTCACAGACATTAGCACAGGGATAGAAATAAGAAGTTCTCCACTGTTTATCTTCCCCCAGTATGTGGTTACATTTGATGCTTGCTGAAGATGTCCCACAGGTATCTGGAGGCTTCTTGGGTGGCTCCTGTGGGTGGGGACAGACTTGGATCTAGGGTACTGTATGGAACTTCTGGTAGCCCATTTGTCCAGGTTTCTGGGTTCTTTGAAGCAGGGTTGGGTGAATGGCTCTCCCTAAGCTACTGCTTTGGGTCCCCATCTTCTCTCTCACAGGCATCCTAAGGCAGTTGAAGCTTGGAGGATAAAGTGTGTGTGTGTGTGTGTGTGTGTGTGTGTGTGTGTGTGTGTTCAGTGGAGGCTGTGCAGTGGTTAACAGCTGGGAATGGGCCCCCACACCCTGGCCACAGGCTGTGTGACCTTGAGTCAATTGCCAGCCCCTCTGAGCCTTGTTTTCGTCACCTGGGAAGTTCCATACTCCAGAGTTATGGAGGGGTCAAACTGAGTTGATTTAGGCAGAGTGCCTCAAACAGGTCACACAGCTTTGGGAGAGATCATGCTTGTTAGTGTTCATTCTGTCTGTGGCCTCTGGGAGCAAGCCTAGGCGTTGAGTGAATTTGTGTGTTGCTGTCCTTCCAGGCTGAAGTCCAGCCAGCTCCAACTTGGGAGCAAGAAATGACCTTTCAATCGGAGGGGGCAGGAGCCAGGGACTCTCAGAAGGAACTGGTTAGGCAGGTCTGGATTCTGGAGATTTCTAGGAGCTACCCTTGCATTTTTTTTTTTTTTTCTCCACTGGCCTTAAAATTCAACTCTGCAGTGTCAATGCTGAAGGGACGGGATGCCTGGGCTGGGGTTTGCTGGGTTTGTGATCTGCAGTAGATTGGAACCCTGAGGTGCCAGGACAGCTGTGAGTCAGTGTCTCGGTCTCCCTGAGGTCCTTACAACTATGCCCCCATCTCTCAGGCTGTGCAGGTGTGCGTGTGTGTACATGTACGTGTGTGTGTGTGTGTGTACGTGTGTGTGCGCGCGTGTGTGTGTGTGTGTGTGTGTGTGTGTGTGTGTGTGTGTGTGTGTATCTGTTGGTCAGTACTCTCAGAGGCCAGAATAGGGTGTCAGATCCCTAGTGTTGGAGTTCCAGGAAGTTGTGAGCCACCTGATGTGGGTGCTGGAAATGGAGCTCAGGTCCTCTGGAAGAATGGGAACTCCTAACTACTGAGCCATCTCTCCAGCCCCCTATTTATCCATTTCACCCAAAATTATTATTATTATTATTTTAATTATACATACATATGTGTGTCTATATGGGTGTGTGCCCATGAGTGCAGGTTCCCAAGGAGGCCAGAAGGGACTTGGATCCCCTGGAATTGGAGTCACAGATGGCTATGACCCACTCTGGGAACTGAACCTCAGTCCTCTGGAAGAGCAGTAAGTGTTCCTAACTTACTGCTGGACCATCTCTCCAGCTCTTATATATCTATTAAAGATTTATTTATTTTTATTTTATGTGTAGGAGTGTTTTGCCTACATATATGTCTGTGCACCATGTGAGTGCAGTGTCTCCAGAGGCCAGAAGAGGGCATCAGAACCCCTGGAACTGGAGTTATGGCTGGTTATTTTTTTTTTTTTTTTTTTTTTTTTTTGTAGATTTATTTATTTATTATGGATACAGTGTTCTGTCTGCATGTATGCCTGCAAGCCAGAAGAGGGCATCACATCTCATTATAGATGGCTGTGAGCCATCATGTGGTTGCTGGGAACTGAACTCAGGACCTCTAGAAGAACAGTCAGTGCTCTTAACCTCTGAGCCAACTCTCCAGCCCCTATGGCTGGTTCTTAACTCCTGTGAGGAAGCATGGGAAGGCTGAGGCAGGACTGTTGAATCCAGACTGAACTACGAGTCAGACTTCAGTCAGTGACGAGAAGTGACGCTGGCTATGGATCACTTGCCTTGTGTGGGCTGTGTGTTCTAGGTAACAAGGACAGTATGTGCAAAGGCTCTGAGGCAGCCACAGTGTGGTGTGTAAAGAGCACCTGAGGCTCATGGGGCTGAAGCAAGAGGCACGGGGTGGAAGTGGTCCATCTTGTTTTCTAGAGGCAGCCTGTGGGTCCGGGATGGGGGCTTCAGGAAGCCCCTGATGTGAAGAGAGCTGAAACGGGAAGCATTGGGCAGGCATTGGATAGCCAAGTGTTCTGTTTAGTTTCTGTTTTTAACTCAACATACCTAGAATTACCTGGAAAGAGGGAACCTCAGTTGAGGAATCTCCCAGATCACATTGGCCTGTGCAGCCATGTCTGCGAAGGACTGTCTTGATTGATGATTGATGTGGGGGAGCCAGCTCACAACGGGCAGCACATCCATAGGTAGGTGGGCCTGGGCTATCTATATAAGCAAACTAACTGAGCTTGAGCCCGTGAGCAAGCCAGGAAGCAGCATTCCTCTTTGGTTCCTGCCTTGATTTCCCTCGATGATGAAATGTGATCTGGAAGTGTAAGATGAAATAAGCCCTTTCCTCCTCCAAGTTGCTTCGGGTCAGAGTGTTTTATCAGAGCAACAGAAAAAGAAACTATGTTTGGGACTGAGACTAGGCATTGAGGGCGGGATCTCAGGCTTCAGCATCCTTTTGGGAGAGTAGAAGGCCAGTTCCTCCACCCCACCCCACTCCCACCCCCGTCTAGCACTGAGCGTGGGCTGTGAAAGCTGTGACAGAGGTACCAGCTGTGACCAAATGGTGATAGCAGGGGTTCCAGACTGTGAGAGTGGGGTTAGACAAGGAGATACCTTGAACTCCAGTCTCCTGACAGCCAGCCACAAGGACTTCACCACTGTTGCCCCCATCCCACCCCACCCCGTCCCCAGTCCCCGGTGTCTCACCTGGATCTTGTGCCCAGATTCTGGTGTCTCCCTATTTCTCCCTCTGGACAAGTAAGAAGTCTGTGTGTGCCTCTTGCTAGCACCGGGGACCTCGTGGCCTTGTTGGTAAGGTGTGGGCATTGGGGGAGGGGCTGTGGCCACAAGCTTGGCTGAGACAAAAAGATGGATCCTGCTGTGGTGTCTGAGGCAGATATGACCAGTGCATGCCTCTTTCTTTCTGAGCCTTAGAGGGTTAGGAATGGTGGTATGGGACCCCTCTCCTAAGTTCTGAGAGAGCCTGGAGGTGTGCACCTCCACTGAGCTCTTCATCCGTGTGCCCCACCCTCCACGGGCTGTGCTGTTTAAGGTAAATCCAGAGTTAATTTGCCCGAAGTAAGTAGGTGTTCATTTGTAGCTACAGCATTAAGATAATTGCTATGAGGGTCTGTTTGTGTAATATGCAAACACATTTTGACAGCAGCAAACCACTTTGCTGTGAATCATAAATAGACCCCTTGGGTGGTTTGGAATCTGTTTTGCATAGCATGCCTGCTGCTGGAACGCCTGTTCTGGTCTTGGGCGCCAACGAAGACTGAAGCTCTCCCAGCCTCACAGATGCCGATGGCTCCCCCAGGAATAAGTCCCCACATTGGGGAGACTCGTGGAGTCCACTGAGCTGCAAAGGGAGCAAGTGGAGGCAGTGGACACAGGCAGGTGTGTGTGTGTGTGTGTGTGTGTGTGTGTGTGTGTGTGTGTGTGTGGACACAGGCAGAGCCAGGCAGGCTGGGGGGCAGGACTGAGGCCCAGAAGCACTGAGCAGGACAGATCTGTTTGCAGTGAGACTTGCCACTCTGACATTTATGAGGGGCCTCGACTATGTTGGCCCTGCATGGGGCATGAGGGGGCGTCTTGGACTCCTGTGAGACTTCACTCCACCTAGGGAGACCCAGAAAGCCAGAGTTAGGAATCTCTGCTCACCCCTAGCGGGATTGCTGTGATGTGGGTGCCAGTGCCAAGAGGGCTGACACTCCTGTGGGACATGGAGAATTCCCCTCCAGAGTGAGGAGGGTGGACAGAGGCCAGACGGTGCCTGCGGCCAGGACTGGGTCAGGAGTTTTAAAATGTACATGGGCGGGAGCGGGCTCAGTGAGTAAGCGTGATTGCAGCGCAAGCCTGAGGTTCTGAGTTCTGATCTCCAGCCTCCTTGTAAGAAGGTGGGTGTGAAGCCAGGTGGTGGTGGCTCACGTCTTTGATCCCAGCACTCAGGAGGCAGAGCCAGGCAGATCGCTGTGAGTTCGAGGCCAGCCTGGTCTACAGAGTGAGTTCCAGAACAGGCTCCAAAACTACACAGAGAAACCCTGTCTTGAAACCCCCCCCCCGCCCCCAAAAAAAGCTGGATGTGGCTGTGCACCTGTAACCCTAGCCTTGGGGAGGTGGGCAGAGACAGGAGGACCTCTGGGTCTCTGGGGCTTGCTCTCTGCCAACCTAGCTTTGGGTTCACTGAGAGACCATGTCTCTAGGGAATAAGGCAGAGACTGACAGCATACCTGATGTCTTCCTCTGACCTCTGTATTTGCATGTATGTGCAGCTGAACACACACACACACACACACACACACACACACACACACACACACCACATGCCAGATATATAAATATATATATGGAATAGAGAGTCTGAGAAGTATAAAAAAAAAAAAAAAAAAAAAAAAAAAAAAAAAAAAAAAAAAAAAAGACGTGTGTGTGTGTGTGTGTGTGTGTGTGTGTGTGTGTGTGTGTATACACATATATATGGCATCATTTGCTGTATGTTTTGAGCTCTTTCAACTACAACTGAGTTTATGTTAATGAGGTGACTCAAAATAGTCCCAGCCTAACTTCAGAATGGAGCCTACGCCTGAGGAACCAGCCTATACTGGAGGCTTGGGCCACTCTTAGGGTCTTTACTGATTAGATGGCCCCTGCCTACATTGAAGAGGGTTAACGTGCTTTACACAAAGCCACCTGACTCAGATGTCAACATCACCCACATATATCTTCAGAGAAGAGACTAGTGTTTGAACAAACACCTGGGCACAGCTGGCCCAACCAGTTGACACATGAAAGGGACCCTGTTAAGGACCTGTGTGTACAGCCTCACCTTGAAACAGAGTCATTCCTTAGGACCTGTCAGTTAGCATCTCCAGTGGCCCCTGGGCCTGATAGCCATTGGTACCTGGTGGGGACAGGATTTGGGGATCCTCAGAACCTTGTAGACTTCTCAGAGGCAGTATGGTCCAGCTTCCTTCTTGGGTCTGTTCAGACTCCCTCCTCTGGGAGGTGGGTTCCCACTGTCTACAACACCAGGAGTCAGGTGAGGCTGAGAGCAGTGCGGGATGCTGGAAGAGCCTTGCTTTAATTCCCACTCAGTGGCTGCAGCGGGAAGGGGGCACAAGCCCCTTCCTGCCAATGGTGCAGCAGGAAGCTGACTATGCAGACTTCAGAACGAAGAGTCCGGGCTGTGCCAAGGGATAAAGAGTTCGAGCTCATCCAAGGGTCCAGTCGATGAGAGAGAGGAGGGATTCTACGAGCAAGGGACATCTAGATCATGATGGGGAAACCTACAGAGACAACCAAGCCAAACTAATGGGAACTGTAAACCAATACCTGTGGAGCCCCCATGGGACTGGACTAGGCCCTTTGGATACTCGAGACAGTTGTTTAGTTTGAACTGTTTGGGGGACCCCCAGGCAGTAGGATCAGATTCCATCCCTGGTGCTTGAGTGGGCTTTTTGGAGCCCAGTGCCTATGGTGGGACACCTTGTGCAGCCTTGGTGCAGGGGGAGGGGCTTGGACCTGCCTCAACCGAATGCACCAGGTTCTGCTGACTCCCCATGGGAGGCCTTGCCTTGGAGGAGGTGGGAATGGAGGGTGGGTTGAGGAGGAAGGCTGGGGGTCAGGAGGAGGGAGGAGAGGGGGAATCTGCGGTTGGTATGTAAAATGAATAGAAAATTTCTTAATTTAAAAAAAAAAAAAAGAGTTTGAGCTTGTAAAGGGAAACGGACCCACATGTTGGTTGGCTAAAGCAGAGGACAGAGGAAAATGGAGCCATCACTGCTGCGGAGGCCATGACTGTGGGCTCTGCGTAGCTACTTCGCCCTGGGGATGGTGTGAGGACTGGCCTCTCAGCCATGACTGGTTCCTGGCCAGCTGCCTCAGACTGTGTGTGTCCAGAGCTGTGGCCTCTGATGGCCAAGTTCCTTTGCTAGCTCTCTATAAAGTAGGTTTTCCCTGCAAGGTGTGGGCCTCAGGGTCCCAGCCTGGGCATCATCCCACACCAGTGAGATCCCCAGTGAGCTGCTCTCCAGTGTGGATAATTTTGGATTTGAGGAGCATTGGAGAGAAGGTGGGCTGATGCGGCCTGGCCTTGATGTCTTGCGCCCTGCCAGGAAGCAAACCTGATCCTGAGTATGCATCTGGGGCCTGGGCCAGTGGCTCCCCAGCTCAGAGCCTCAGCATCTAGAGTTAGGTGACGTGGAAAAGTACCGGGGCGGGCTCGGGGAGACTGAGGGTGGGGAGGCCACAGGCCAAGTCTCTGTGTGAAGTATGGGAGGGCTGAGGTGTCTCAGCTGTCCACACTAGTGTAGGAAAGAATGTCACAGGATTAGGATGGGGAGGTAGGTGGTCCAGAATTACAGGTACTGTAGTCAAGATTCGTCTGTCTCCGTGTCTGTTTCAAGTGTGTAGAAGGGATGGGACCCACGAGACCCCTCCCTGCTTGTCCCCTCTGGGCATCATACCCTTGGCTCTCTCCTGGGACCTTTGCCCTCTCTGTTCCTCCCCCGTTCAGGATGCCTTTCTTTCGGGATCTCCTGCCAGCATTGCTCTGGCAGCCCCAGGGACTTGGCAATAAATTAGCCACCGCCCTGCCTGTCTGACCACCCAGATGGAGCAAAGCTCCAGGCCAGAGCCACACAGCAGCCTGGTGGCAGAGTCCTGACCAGGGGCACAGATGGCTGAGGGCTTCAGGGAGCATAGAATAGCATGGGGAGGGGGAAGGGTGTGTAGCAACTGGACAAGGACTCTAGAAATGTCACTATTGACATGAGAGAAGCTTCAGCAACCCCTCCTGATGATGACCTAGCTTCCTGTTAGAGGTGGCCAGTTTAACAACACCCCTGCAGGGAGCTTCAGCAGGGAGAACTCACTCACATCACCTCACCTGCTGGAGAGCTTGCAGAAGCACAAAGCCAAGAAAGAGTCTGGGCTTCCTGTCCTGGGCACTGACCTGTGGGTGACCTTGGGCTAGTCTGCACTGAAGCAGCACAGAGCTCTGATAGGTAGAGATTGGTTTTCCTCAGGGCACTGTGGTTGAGAAAGGCACTTCCCCTCAGTCACTGCTTCCAGCTCTTGGTAATATTTCTTAAACATTTCTGTAGCCTGAAGATTGGGAGGGGTGTGCTTTTGTCTTGAGACAGAGTCTTGCTGTACAACCCAGGCTGGCCTCACACTTACTAGTCAGTATCATGAGTTCTAATAAGCTTCATACCTTAGCCTAGAGAGATCTAACCTCCCTGATTATCAGCACACAGAGCTGCTGCGGTGTCTGTAGTGATGTCTCCTGGTTACATTTTTTTTAGTTTCCCATCTGTATTTGAAGACATATACTCGTCAACTCGACTGTGTTTTAGTCGAGGAATTAAAGTTTGTTTTTCTCCCTCCCTGCCCCCATAACCCTCCATTTATCTGTGGAGGTCAGATGTCAATGTCCAGAGTCCTCTTCAGTCCCTCTTCACCTTATTTTCTGAGACAGGGTCTTTCACTGAACCTGGATCTTATTGATTCCCCTAGACTGGCTAGCCAGTGATCCCCAGAGTCCAGTGTTGTGATTGCAAGTATGTGCTGCTGTGTTTTGCTGTTTTACTTGGGTTCTGGAGGATTTGAGCTCAGGTGCTCATGCATGAACATCAAGCTGCATCCTCAGCCCTGAAGTTCTTTGGTGCAGATAAGAATACTATCTTGTGCTACCCCTCACACTTGGTTTTTACTAATTATTCTAAATGTCAACCAGAGTTTTTAAATGCTTTACAGGGCAGAAGTTTTGTACTACAAGGGTGGCCTGGGACTTGTTAAAACATGTGAAATAACTGTGTGCACACCTTTAATCCCAGCACTTGGGTGGCAGAGGTGGGCAGATCTCAGTGAGGCCAGCCTGGGCTACAAAGCAAGTTCCAGGACAGCTAGGACTGTTACACAGAGAAACCCTGTCTCAAAACAAAACAAACCAGTAAATAAATAGGAGTGTTTTGCCTGCATGTGTATATGTATATGTGTACCACATGCATGCAGTGTCCTTGTAGATTGGAAGACTGCACTAACTCCCCTGGAACTGGAATTACATATAGGTGTCTGCTGGAACTGAACCCAGGTCCTCTGCAAGAGCAGCCAGTGCTCTTAACCACTGAAGAATCTTTCCAGACCCTGTAGAATTGCTTAAATTATTATTTTTAAAAGTTTTAATTACATTTATTTACTTACTTACTTAGGGTTTTTTTTGTGTGTGTGGGAACACACACAGGTATACCATGATCTATACATGGAGATCAGAGGACAGCTTTTAAGTCTTGTCCTTCCACTGTGCATTCTGGGGATGGAACTGGGGTTGTCAGGCTTAATGACAAGCTCCACTACTACCTGAATCATCTTATGGATCTGACTATTTTCATTATAGCTCTTTCTTCATCATTTGGAAGAGTTACTTTTAAACAGAAATTCCCAGAGGCTGTGGTCTCTCCAGGTAGTGTGCATAAACTGAAGACAGTGACCACTTGGAGTCTCCCAGTTCCTCAGATGTGTGTCTTACAAACCACACACACCAGCCTCAGCTCATAGGTCAGTGGACATGGCTACTTCTCCCCTCACAGTCTTCTTGGGGGATAACTGGAGCATCTCCCATGGCCTGGCCACCTGCAAGGTCTGCATCATTCTTTCTTGGCGCTCTGCTGTTTAAAGGAGCCCTCTACCATCTCTCACTGGGCCGCTTCCCCAGGCCTGGCCACTGCTCAGACCTTGTGTGTGCTGGGGTTGCTGCTAAGCTTTTACTTGCCCAGGCTGGGGCTGTGTCAGGTCGCGGTTACTGACCCCTGTCTGGTGCTTAAAGATTCACCCAGTTTTGAAATCCTGTCCCATCAGTTATTAACTGAAAAATCTAAGCTCTTCTGGGAAACAGCCCTGGCCATGAGCCCCAGATATAAAGGGTGCCTTTCACTCTCGGGTCAAGTTTCCAAAGGCTGCCTTCAACAAAAGTGCAAGGACTTGGGTGGAGTCTTCACATGAGGTGGAGGCAGAAAGATGAAGAGTTCAAGGCTATCCTAAACTACATAGTCAGTTCAAGGCTAGTTTGGGCTACATGAGACCCTGCCCTAAAAAAACAAAAGCAAAATTAGAGCTGGGGGTATAGTTCAGTTGGTACAGTCCTTGCCTAGCATGCACAAGCCCTAGCTTCAATCTCTAACATCATATAAAGTTGAGCATGGTGCCACTTGCCTATATTCCTAGGAGGATCAGAAGTTCAAGGTCATCCTCAGCTGAATATCAAATTTGAGGCCAACCCTGTCTCAAAACAAAACACACACACTACAAAAGAAAAGGTGAGTTTAAAAGTCTTGAATCTACTGTGATTGGCTGATTTAGGTCATGTGATCATTCCTGTTTTTTGTTTTTGTTTTTGTTTTTGTTTTTTCCTTTTTCTTTCTTTCTTTTTTAGTAGCTTGGGGTTTGGCCAGACACAGGCTCCATGTTCAATCCTTGGTACAATTGCATGGTGTGTGTGTGTGTGTGTGTGTGTGTGTGTGTGTGTGTGTGTGTGTGTGAGAGAGAGAGAGAGAGAGAGAGAGAGAGAGAGACAGACACTGGGGCCCAGGGATGCTGACTGACAGTTGTTCACTTTGGCTGCTGGCCAGAAGCAAGCCCCTTTACTGTGGGATTGTGCGCCTGGACTGTAGGCCTCACACCTGTCTGTGGGCATCTTTCTGTTGAGCACTGCAGAGGAGGGAATGTGCAGAGTCAGCCACCCTTGCCCCACACGATCTTGACAAGTTCTGTTTGTGCACGTTCGAGGGACGGTCAGTCCCCTTCTCTGTGGTGGTCAGCCCTCACGGGCCCCAGCGCTTGGCAGCTGTTGTGAAACTTGGCTTCTGACAACAGCCAGGAGACAGCGGCAGCAAATGGCACTTGCTGGTGTGACGGCTCTCGGGCCTGGTGTCTGTATCCCGGCCCTCACAGTAGATGGTGTGACGGTTCTCGGGCCTGGTGTCTGTGTCCAGCCCTCACAGTGGCCGGTGTGACCACTCTCGGGCCACATTTGTTCTTTTTTTTTTTTTTTTTGCTTCTGCCCTAGGCAGTCTCTGGAAATCTCCATCTGTACTCTTTGTTTGTTTGTTTGTTTGGTTGGTTTTTTTTGTTGTTGTTTTGTTTTTGTTTTTGTTTGTTTTTTGTTTTGGTTTTTTTTGTTTTGAGGAAGCATCTCACTGAATAGCCCTGGCCGGCCTGAACTCACTATGAGGATCAGGCTGGCCTTGGATTCACAGGTATCTGTCTGCCTCAGCCTCCCGAGTACTGAGATTAAAGGCAGGAGCCATCACGCACAGCTTCAGATGCCCTTTATTGCTGCTCCTGTTGCTATGGTTGCTGTTGCCACCACCTTCCGGTCTTCCCGTTACCTGCTCAGCTCACTCTACCTATAACTCAACCCAGACAAGACCCCAGCATGGAGATGGGAGGTGGGCACAAAGTCCCACCCTAGCTAAGGAGCCTTTGGCAATTGGTAGTTGCAAGGGGAGGGAGAGTCAGGGTTTTTTTGTTTTTGTTTTTAAGAAGGCAGCCCCTGGGGCTGGAGAGATGGCTCAGTGGTTAAGAGCACTGGCTGCTCTCCTAGAGGTCCCGAGTTCAATTCCCAGCAACCACATGATGACTCACAACCATCTATGATGAGATCTGGCGCCCTCTTCTGCTGGGCAGGCGTACATGCCGGCAAAATATTGTATGCATAATAAATAAATAAATAAATATTTTTTAAAAATGTAGCCCCTGGTAAGTGAACCGTGCTCCAGTGAAAGGCCACAAATCCAAGAATACATGGGCAGCATAAATTTGACTTTCATGAGTTTAGAGGAAGAAACAGAAGACACAAAGGTGGGTGGGTGGAGAAGCAGAGGTAGATATGGGGTTAGTTGGAGGAAGGAATAAGATCAAAACACATTGCATGAAAGAGCTAATAAAAATGAAGTGGGGGGGGGAATGTCAGAACTGAGCAAGAAATGGACACCAAGGAGAAGCCTTGAATGGACCCGGGGGTGACACGGGAAACGGCCTCCCTCTGAGTCCCAAAGGGATTCATTCACATAGTCTGTAGATAGAACAATGGCTGTGAGAGCCTGGCCGGGGCATCTTTAACAGCTGTGGCAGGCCTTCACTCCAATGAGGGGCTCTGCCAATCACAGGCCTTCTGCTGGGTCACCAGGGGAAGTACTCTCCCTCGGGTCTGGGTAGAAATGGCTGCAGGCTCATGCAGAGTTCACTGAGGCAGGGTGTTGAAGAGGGTGTGGCTGGACAGCTTCAGGAGACACAACTGGCAAAAGTCCAGGGCTGGGTATTGAAGTGGGTGTGGCTGGACAGAGCTTTCGGAGACAGAGCCGTGCTTCCACAGCAAGCAGCTGTGGTTGCCGTGGGGCTTCTTCCTCCAGGCCCTGCTTAGCGCTCAGAGCAGCCACGCGTGGCTGGCTACTTGGAGGATTATCATCCACTCAAAACAGCAAGGCACCAGGGAAGGGTCTAAAAGCTGTTAACTAGGAAGTCAGCTTCCCTCGCTCTCAACATCTCGGCTTAAAACAAAAATACACCTGGAAAAGGACGGTTTTAGTAAAGGCTAACTATTAATGGTGTACCAATAGTATTTAATAGTGATTTGTCAATGCTTGGCCATAGGTCCCCCTAACCTAGCTTGCCTCCTGACTCCCTTTAATTCCTGTGTCCCCAGCAGAGCTACAGAGAGACCAGGAAGCAACAGCCACACTGGGGGCCACAGGAGGGCCCTCAGTAGTGTCCATGGCCAGCCAGGATCCGACGCTGAGCACGAATCACCCATTCTATGACGTGGCCAGACACGGCATTCTGCAGGTGGCGGGTAGGTGAACCATCTGGCTGGTCCCCAGACTGGGCAGTACAGTCTTTTAGGTCTTGCAGGATAGTGGGCTGTCACAGGCTCCCTCTGTCCACCATGGCTGTTTCTCTGTTTCCGGTGAGCACTTAGTGTAGGACACGTTTGGCAGTCTCCCATTCTTGCCACAAAGGAGGTCACCTCTTCCCCTCCCAGGAATTTGCACAGCGTTCGACATTGACTCCTGTCTTTAACTCCGGTTCTTGCTCCTCAGTTTTCCGTGGGCTGAAGGGCAGTTCTGAGCCAGGGACCACCTTCCCTCCAGGACTCCTTCTTAGGAGTCAGTTATATCCTCCAGATGTGGCCTCACCTAAGGGTGGTGCAGCCTTCCCAGGGTCCTACAGCCAAATCTGGAGACTTGCTGAAGTTAACTAAAGAATGGCATGCCACCTAAGTGGGTGCTTTTGGTCAGCCAAGGCATCGTAGAAGCTGTGGGGACTTCAGTACATGTGGGGACATTAGTAAGTGGTCAAACACAATAAATGTTGTTTGGGGATCCGAGGCTGTGGCCTACGGGGCTGGGCTCGGTAGAGATCACGTGGTGAGGACGAGAATGGGAAATGGAAGGTTCTGGACCTAAATACCAGAGAAAGGAGGCAGGAAGCAGGCTCTTGGAGCTGTGGAGGGGAACAAGAGGCCTGGAAGAGAAAGAGAAGGCTATGCCAAACCTGGTCTTTGGGACGACAGGTGTCATCCTTTCTTCTAGATCATTCTACCCAGCACGTCACACAGCCTTCTGGGCTTTCCTACAGGACAGATAGACTCTTCCAAGTTTTCTCATCTCCCGCCAATTTTGAGGGAACCCTTAGCAACGCTAAATAAAAAGCCCCAGATAGACCAACTTCCACATCCCTCCAAGTAGACTGTGACTCATTCAGACCTTCTGCCTTGTTTTACTGGACAAGATGATGAACGTGTTGTGCCTGCCACGGGTGACAGCTCTGGGAAGCCTTCCTTTGGGCACCTAATGGGGCTTCTCTGGCTTAGAGACAAGTGATGCTGTGTCATAGACAGGGGGAGAAGCGGGCAGTGGATTAATCTCAGGCGCTTGTGGATAGTGTTCATCTCCTTCTGTTATTATTATCATTTCGAAGCCTGTGTAATGTGCCAGTCTGTGTTGTTGGAAGGAACGCTTCTCATAGTGACTGATGTCATGAATGCAGACGCAACACTAACAGCTTAATAAGGCCGTGTATGGCTTAAGAGACAGAGGGAGGCAGGAGAGGGAGAGGAGGAGAGAGAGAGTGTGTTCTGGGTTTTCTCCTGGCGTTTGAGGAGTGTGTAAACCCCTGTTTGGAGCAGCAGAGGACAGTCTTCTGTGGCTGCTGGGGCTGGGCAGAGATGCCCTATCCCCTGCCTGCAGGAGTGGCATCTCCTGGCTTACCTCCTGCACTGAGATGCTCAGCCCTCAGTGAGCATTGGCTAACTGATCTTTGGATCAGGCAAAGGGGGAAGGAGGAAGGGACCACCAACAAGGAGGGGGTGCTGAGGAGCCTGGACCTCACAGGAGGTGGCATGGGAGCTGCAGGAGCGGGAATCAGAGGCTTTCTGGGGCAAGGAAGCAGAGGATAGTGGGAGCCACAGACTGGCTGCTGTTGTGTAGGACCCAGGCTTTGTGTGGAGAGCCCTGCAGATGGCTGTGATCTGGTGAGTCAGGGCCTTGGGGAATGTCACACACACACACACACACACACACACACACACACCCAGATAGGGTTTCTCTGTGTAGCTTTGGTGCCTATCCTGGATCTCGCTCTGTAGACCAGGCTGGCCTCAGAACTCACAGAGATCCGCCTGCCTCTGCCTCCTGAGTGCTGGGACCAAAGGCGTGTGCCACCACCACCTGGCAGATCACTGTCTTTTCAAGCAGCCATACTGTGACTCAGAACTTCCAGCTGAGGGGTTGGTGGCCCTCAGACCCAAGGCGCAGTTGCCTTTGGAACCCAGTGGCCCAGGCAAGAGGACCCAGTTTGGAAAACTCACTGTTTGCTGGTGGTGTGCCCAGAGCCCCTGCTGGACAAGGGAGGGGACTGTGGGGTGGGCTAGAGCACAGAGCTCTAAACAAGCGGAGGCCTGGCCGAAGTTCTTAAGGACAGGGAGATGAATGGACGCTGTATTTGCAAGCAGATTGTTCTAGAATCTTAAACATGCCAGGCTCTGGAGCTTCCCAGAGGAAGGATGGTGTGGTGTTGTACATAACAAACAGCTTTCCAGCCGCAGAGGCGGGAATCGGGAGCCCACCCAGGCCCGTGCAGTCAGCGCACGTAATCAGTCCATGCTGGTTTATTACCTTTCAGGGCATACATTCTTCTGTCCCTGCATCACATTTGGGGGAGTGAGGAAGGAACTCTGAGAATGGCTGCAAATACTTCTTTACTGAGTTTAAGATGGGCCTCTTTCTAGAAGGGGAGCTTTGTTGTCTTCCGGGGCCTGTCCTTCAGGCAAGCAGTCAATGATGATTGGACCTGAAGAAAAGGAGATGAGCAGGAACCCCCAGGGGTGCTGGAGGGGTCTCCTCGGACTTCTCGGGGATGAGTGAGTGCTGTGGACTTCCAGAGCCCTCCGAGGCCTCTGAGACGGGGTCAGGCAAAGGGAGGAGGAAGAAGAGGCCACAAACAAGAAAAAAAGGGGGCACTGAGGAGCCTGGACATCACGGGCGGTGGCGTGGAGGCTGCAAGGGAAGAGACAGGGCAGAGGCTCTCCCCTACAAGGCAAGCAAAGGAGAGTGGCAGGAGCCATGGACGGACGGTGGCTGTCCTGTGGGACCCAGGCTTTGTGTGTGAGCCTTGCAGACCGACACTGAGCAGAACGGAGCCTTTGTCCTGGTCCCCTGCTATAGATAGAGAGGATGTGCCCCTCATTCTGAGACTGAACATGGAGGCAGCCTGAGGTGCAGTGGCCTCTCCCCATGGGACAGGCTAAGTCATGCCACAGCTCCGCGACATAGCTCTGGCCTCTCCCTATACACTGGAAGACGGCCACAGATACAATAAACTGTAGTACTTCTATCCACGGTCTGTGCGAACTATAAATGAATCCATTTCCCTCCACCAAGTTCTGTTTCCTAAGACTCTCTGGAGTACAGAGAAACTAAGGTTATGGACCCAGGTGACAGATAATAATTCTAGGGCTGCTGGAACAGAGGGTCCCAATCCAAGGAGCTTCAAACAGCAGACATTCATTCTCATGGCTCTCGGGTTCAGAAGTAAGAATCTAAAATGTGGGTGGACTGGTTACTCCCGTAGGCTCTGAGAAAATTCACCCCAACCTCCTCAGCATCTGGGGTTCCGGCATTCCTTTGACCTCCTGACCTTTGACTCTCACTGCTCTGCCCGCCTCCCTTGGCCCATGGCTTTGTACTCTCCTAGGTCAGTGTCTCCGGCCTCTTTGTTCTAAATCCAGGACAGCCCTGTCTTAAACTTTCACCTAATTAAATCTGTGATGACCCTGTTTGCAAACAAAGTCACATTTGGAGGCTCTAGGAAGTCATGAGTTGTTTTGAGGGAGTCAGGAGGGGTGACATCCGGGACTGGGACAGGAGGATGCCCTCTATGAAGTGCAAGTCAGATGTGGTGGCACATGTCTGTAATTCTAGTGATTGGAGACTCAGGCAGGAGTGTCAGCATCTCTGGTGAGAGGCAGCCCAGCGCTGCCAGTAGACATCTTCTCCTTGGAACCTCCACTATGGTAAAGCTGGGTCTTTTGTTTGTTTTGTTTTGTTTCGAGACAGTGACTCTCTGTGTAGCTCTGGCTCTCCTGGAACTCATTCTGTAGACCAGGCTGGCCTCGAACTCAGAGATCCACCTGCCTCTGCCTCCCGAGTGCTGGGATTAAAGGACACACCACTATTTTTGGCTAAGTTGCGTCCTTGACTGCATTGCAGGAAAGAATTTCAGGATGGAAATAAAAAAGAATAAAAAAATAAAAATTTAAGAACAGTTTAGACTATGCTGTGGTGGTGCAAACCTTTAATCCCAGCACTCGGAAGGCAGAAGCAGGTGGATCTCTGTGAGTTTGAGGCCAGCCTGGTCTACAAATTGAGTTCCAGGATAGTCAGGGCCATTACACAGAGAAATTCTGTCTCGAAAAAAAAAAGAACAATTCAGAATTAGTCAAGTTAGTTAGCAAGTTTTTGTTTGTTTTGTTTTATGTGTGTGGGTGTTTTGTCTGCATGTATGTCTGTGCACCACATGCTTGCCTGGTGCCATGGAGGCCAGAAGAGGGTGTCTCTGGAACTGGAGTTATAGATGGTTGCGAGCCACCATGTGGGTGCTGGGAATCAAACCTGGATCCCCTTGACAAGCTGCCCGTGAGTGCTCTTAACCACTGAGCCATTTCTCCAGCCCTCAAGGTAGCAAGTTTTTTAAGCATGTAGGGAAAGGCTCACAGGAAGGGGACAGCACACACTTGAGTATGAGTACTGGATTCTAGGGAGTCACACTGACGTGTCTTTACAATGATTGTATGTATGTACACCACATGCATGCAGGTGCCCACAGAGGCCAGAGGGCATAGGATCCTGAAGAAACTAGAATCCGGGCAGTTTTGAGCTACCTGATTTGTGTGCAGGGAAGCAAGTCAGGGTCCTCCTAGAGCAGTAAGTGCTCTTCCCCGCTGAACCGTCTCCCCGGTTCCAGGGGTTGTGTTTATGATTCTGTGGCTTTGGGAGCTGCATCGTTCAAATAATATTGTGTACAACGAGGTTGAAAGATTAGGCAAAGTTGAAGGAGCTGGGGAGACGAGGACTCAGTTGGGAAACTGCTTGTCACACGAGCTGGGACAGCCGAGTTCATTCCCCCAGAATTCCTGTAAAAGGCTGGGCAGAAAGACAGGCTCCTGGAATCCCAGCACTGGGGAGGGGCAGACAAGGATCCCCGGGGCTCCCTGACCAGCTGCTCTTGGGGAGTCAATGAGCTCCAGGGTTAGTGACAGCCCCTGCCTCAAGAAATAAGATGGAGAGAGACCGAGGAAGATGCCCGACTCCAACCTTCAGCCTCTACCTGTGCACACAGGAATATATACACACTCTACGACACACACACAGATAGGGAGAGTTTAAAAAAATTGATGTTTTAAAATTTAATTTAGGGCCTGGAAAGATGACTCAGTGCTTAAGAGCACTGTCTGCTCCTGCAGAGGTCACGAGTTTGATTCTCAGAGCACACACATGGTAGCTCACAACCATTTGTAACTCCAGTTCCAGGGGATCGGATGTGCTCTTCTGGCCTCTGCAACACCGCATGCATATGACACACAGACATACGTGCGGACAAACACCCACACACATAAAATAAACTAGTTTTTTTTTTTAATAAGCTGGTTGACTTATGTCTTTTCTTTCCTTTTGTGAATGCCATTGTGAGGTGGATTTATGGATTGTGTGGCTTAAATTTAGGGACGAGCGGGGAGTGCTGACTCAGCTAAACTCAAGGCCACGGACATTTCTTTCCTAAGGAAGCACAGTTCACTGGTTGTCTTTAATGTCTGTGTTTAAGAAGTCTTTAGAACGCACATCTTTGCACGGTCAGCTCTTTTGGCTGTGCTGAGCCAAGAGTCAGCAAGGACAAACAGGATTCCAGGTTGAAGTCATCTGTCCCTTCCTCTGCCTCCTTTTTTTTTTTTTCCTGACTCAGGAGGCTCTCTCATTTTAGGCTAGCCTGGGGTACATATTCAGGCCTTGTTTCTAGGGGAGGGGGGGGGGACTGCTGAGATGACTCAGTGTGTCAAGGTGCCTACCGTCAAGGCTGAGTTTGATCCTGGGTCCCACATTAGTGGAAGGAAAGAACCATCTGTCACATGTTATCCTCTGATCTCTACACACGTGCTGTACTGCACACACACACACACACACACACACACACACACAGAGTGCAAGACAGTAAGAAAGAAAGAAAGTTATGAAGGAAGGTCCCTGCAGCCAGGTCTCCTTGCTTGTGAACCCTGGAGAGCTGGTCTCTTTCCGGTGCTCTGGTCCTCAGCACATGTCCTGGTTGCGTTCATCTGTGCCCTGTGCTTACCTGCAATAAAGTGTTAAGGCCAGAGCTAGCACAACCCATCATTTTCTTCCCATGTCTCGAAGGCAGAGCTGTGAAGTAAAGCCCCAAGGACCCAGTGGACAGGAGCTGTGACTCCAGGCTGCTGCCCCTCGGCATAACGTGGGCTGCTAGTCCCGATCCCGTCCTCCACTGTGCACCTGGGGTGCATAGGGATCGAAGGAAGGTCCGACCATCGCCTGGGAGTAGCATACACCGCACCTGGGACCTCAGCAGCTACCTGTCCTCTGGAGAGAGGCTGTGTGATCTAGCTCACTAAGGGCCACCATATGCCTGGCCTGAGCCTAGGCTCGGGGGATGGCCTTCAAGTCCACTTGCGACTCACCTGAGAAGGCTCCTGTCACCGAGGCTACCATGGCTGCCACCGGCACCATTTGTATGCTGGGACCAGCTTGCTTCCTCTCTAGCCAACTGAGTTATATGTACTATCTCTCTGAAGCTGAAGACCGCCCCCTGTCCTGGGTACGAGGAGGCCAGAGCTCCAGACTCAGAGGCTGTTGCCAGTCCTCAGAATGCATTTGTCCCCAAGGCCTCATGGCATTCTTGTGTTCCAAGAGCTGGTCACAGCACAGGGTGACTTGGCTCCACAATGTAAGAAAAAGCAAGCATGGAGCTTCCGTACTAATGTGTGGTCCTGTCCTGTCCAGGGCCAACTGGCCTCTGGCCCTTCTGGCCTTCTCCAAGACTCAGGGTCCTAGGAAAGCACTGAGGGACTCTTTCGTGAGAAGGAGGCAGCCGGATCCTGTACTTGAAGTCCAGTGAAGTGAAAGTTAAGCTGCTGGGACCGGGCACTGGTGACGTAACTCGGCAGCCCCTGTGTTCCATCTGTTAAATGGAGTGATGGTTGGCTGGAAGGTTTTCTCAGAAAATGTGCACGTCACATACCTCCCTCGGGTTTGACCCGGCCAAGCCCCAGCCCTGAGCATCCTAGCTCACACCTTTATCTGTTCCTCCAGGGGATGACCGCCAGGGGAGACGCATCTTCACATTCAGCTGCTGCCGGCTGCCACCCCTGCACCAGCTCAACCACCAGCGTCTGCTGGAGTGAGTACTACCCTGTTCTCGGCCCCGGGCGTCTGCCTCCCAGGGTGGCCATCTCCTTCTCAATTCCCTGTGTGGATCTGGAGACGCACTAAGTTCAGGATCTTCCTAACCCTCTCCAGAGCCATCTGGGGAGGTTCCCATCACCAGGACTATCAAGGACTCACCAGCACCAGTAGAATGGTGGACGTTGGTTTGATTCCCTCTTAGCCAGCTGAGCTGTGGGCACTGACCTCTGAGGCTGGGGATAGTCCCCTGTCCTGGGTGCATGGAGGCTTGTCTTTCATCCCTGTTGAATGCAGGCTGTCTAGAGAGCAGGAAGGTGTGTTCCTGGTAACAGCAGATCAGGAAGACATCTGTGCCGGATAGGACCATAGTGCTGGGGCAAGGGCAAGGCTGGAAGTTACATGGCCTTGAGTTCGAATCTCGGCCCCTCCTTGAACAGTTTGCTGTGGCTATCGTAACAAATGATCATGAATCTAGAGGCATAAAACAGTAGAACTACATCCTATCCAGAACCAGGGTGTGTGTGTCAGGCCTGATCCCTTAGTGCACCCTGCAGGGGAAAGCAGGCAATCCATCTCCTTTAACTCCCAAATACCAGACAAATCCTTGCACCTCTTGGCAGGGCTGTATCACGTCCACTCTGCCTCCATCTTCACACAGCTTTGTCTCTCTGAGGGTCTTTGCTATGGACTTATGACAGGACCTGGGCCTGGGTTTGTATCTCTAAGAGTTCTCTTAAAAGCCCGTCCTGATGGGTCCAGCATCCACCCACCCATCTCTTAAGACCCCAGATTCATCACAAGCAGCTCTCTTCCAAATGTGGGGTGGTCACAGTTTCTGAGGCTTTCCTGTGGATTTCTTTGGGGCGATGTCACATCTCCTTGCTGTATGACCTTGGGTCAGTGAGATAACACCTCTGAATCTCAGGTGTCACCTAAGGAACAAGGATATAGAGTCTCCATGTGGTTCTGGAGATAACCTGAGCATGGTCTGCTCCAGCACCTGCTGACTGACCATGGCTTCTGTTTCACGGACATCAGTAACTCACAGTGCAGAGCAAGTGGCTGTCCTGAAGAAACCCTGTGTCTTGTGCCCTTCAGGTATCTGAAGTACACGCTGGACCAGCACGTGGAGAATGACTATACCATCGTCTACTTTCACTACGGACTCAGCAGCCAGAACAAACCATCACTGGGCTGGCTCCAGAATGCCTACAAGGAGTTTGACCGGAAGTGTGTACAAAGCCCCTTGGGAGACACAGGGGAGGGCTGTACACAGGGACTGAATGGCAGAGTCATGGGCTATGCAGTGGGTAGAGACAGATACAAGGGTCTCATTTTAGTGATGGAGAGAGGCCAGCTGGGAGAAGGCTACAGAATCTCAACACTTCTGGCCTGTTGCAGGAGGCAAAAGTGTATAATATAGCTGGGGGGTGGGCATCTGGGTGAAAGGCGGTGATTTATGTTTGCTTTTTTGAGATGGGATCTCACTGTAGAGCCCTGCCTGGCCTGGAACTCTATGTAGACCAGGACTCTGTGTCCCAAGTGCTGGGATTAAAGGAATGTGCCATCATGCCTAGCAGCAGGCCAGTGGTTTTGGCACGGTGACATCTGCAGAGGTTGGAGGCCACCTGTGTCCAGTGTGAACAGACATTCATACTCACACTGAAGGGTGAGAGAGATCACAACTGTCCGTGAGCAGGGACAAAGTCCTTGCTGGCTGCCTGTTTCCGGCTCTTCTAACCTGGGTCAGTGGGCACTAGATAGAGATGGAAGGAAGATATGGCCGTGGTCTCCGGACTGGGGGAGCTGAACTCTAGTGTCTAATTTCCCCACTCTCAGCCAGATGTGGTGGGGCATGCTTGTAATCCCAGCACTCTAGAGGTGGAGGCAGGAGGAGCAGAGTTCAAGATCGCTCTGGGCTATGTGAGTTTGAGACCAGACTGGGCTGCATTTGACCGTGTTTCAAGAATAAGACCCAAGCAGATCAATAAAGATTTTCCTACTCTCTAGGAAAGGGAGGTGGGGCAGGGATAGGGTTGTCTATGTTGGCTCCATAGAGACAAAACAAGTGGGTGCTTGAGGCCCCAAAACCATCCAACAATGTGATATGTGGAGGGTAATGAGCCCTCTGTCCCTAGGGGCCTACAACTGGGACTCTATTTCCTCTTTGCGCTGGGAAAGCCATCACGCTGCCTCTGCTCTGCCCCGGAGGAATACAACCCGCTTCCCTCTTGGGCATCACCCTCAAGCCAGGCCACACCTGCTATGTGTCCACTCCTTACACAACCTGATTCCAGGAGCGCTTGTCCCGTTCAAGGCTTCTAGTGAGAGCAGCCGCCTCTTCAGTGGGTGTGGGGTAGCTCCAGGCTCCCCTACCTTGTGGCCAGAGATTTTCAGATGTGATTCATCAGAAGCTCTTTGGCTGATCCACTGAGGCCACGTGGTTGTGGCATCAAATTTCCAGATGCCACTGATGGCCTTTGTGCCTGGCCTTACTCACGGTCGGTGTGGAGGGGTGGGTGGTGATGGAGCACTGACCTGCACTGACCTGTAGGATATGCCCTCTCCTCTCGCTCACGTCAACAGGGACATGCGACTTGGTGTGTCATTCAGTGGGGTACGTGTAAGAAATAAGTCATCGGGAGGAAGATGACCTCGAAACGGCAAGAGCAGACTTTGTTGGTCTGAGGTTGGCGTCCTCACGCCTGTGACTTAGTCTGCAAGGGTACAGGAGAATGCACTGTACAGGGTCTGAGAATCAGTTTTTGTAGAGAGTAGGAGAGGGGAGGGCCTGACTTTTCCAGTCCCAGAAACTGTGGAGGTGTTTTTTGTTTTTGTTTTTGCTTTTGTTTTTCCTGAGAAACTGTTTTTTCGAAACTGTGAGGTAGGAGATCAGTTGGATGGCCTGTTTTTTGACCTTCTGACCTTCCCGGCTGCAGGGTGAAAGAAAAGTCGCCTGTTTCTGTGACCTCTGAGCTCCAGGGTGCATAGTGGGGGTTAACTGCATTCTGGAATTCCACAGCAGCAGATTCCTTGAAGCCTGTCGTATGGCCTCGATTTTGGAGGGATGACTTCCTTTAGTGTGGTCTTTATATCATTTATTGCTCACATGACAAATATATCTTCACCCACCGTTGCCCCGCAGCCTGGCTCAAGGTCCTGTTTCACCCCTTCTCTCTCTCCAGGCTTCCTTCCCTCTTGTATCCCAACCCTGGAACCCATCACTTCTTCCAGGATCCTGCCTCCTTCCTGAGGACTGTGTACTTAAAGGTGCTATCACCTTTCTTGCCTTGGGCCGTCACGTTACTGGTCAGCCTCATGAGTTGACAGGGTGAGCTCATGGGAGCCCAGCACCCACTCCTCTGCACACTCACTCCAGCTCCCGGATCTGGCTTGACTTCTCCCTGACACCGCCCCTCCTCTTCCAGCCTGGCTCCCTTACCTCCAGATGTCCTTACCCACTCTGCTCTGGTGTCCCATGCCAGGCCACCTCAGCCCTCTGCTTAGATGCTTTCTTTGAGCTTTGATTCCTGTCCTGAAAGACACAAGTGACACTCACTCGCAGCCCCTAACTCGGCCTCCTGGTGCATTGCAATTTAACAACAAGTTTAGGATTGTGCTCCATGCCCCCCACCCAGCGTCTGTATCTGCAAAAGTAGCCACAGCCACAGGCTCCACTTGCCACACATCACGTCACACACAAGCAGTGTAAACTGTGCAGTGGGTGGGCTGGGGGCAGAGGGATCAGAGTTTCTGAGTTTGAATACCTTCTACAGCTTCTACAGTGTGTGTGTGTGTGTGTGTATACACATGTATGCATGTGTCTAAGCCAGAGGCTAACCTCAGCTGCCATTCTTTCTTAGGCATCATCCACCATGTTTGTTGAGATGAGGTCTCTCATTTGCTTTGCCCAGGAGGCTAGGCTGGCTGGCCAGCGATCTTCCTGCCTCGGCCTCCCTAGTACTGAGATTATAAGCACCTGCCACCACACCCAGCTTTTCTTACACGGGTTCTGGGGTTCCCAGGCACTTTACCAACTAAGCCATCTCCCCAGTCCCTTCCTCTTCTGGTCTCTGATTTTGTTTTGATTTGTTTTTGAGACAGAGTCTCACTGTGTAGCCCTGGCTGGCCTGGAACTCTCTACATAGAACAAGCTGGCCTTGAACTCACAGAGCTCCACCTGCCTCTGTCTCTCAAGTGCTGGGATTAAAGGCATGCATCCCCACACCCAGTTCTTTCTGGGTTTTAATTCACATTCTTTAGTTGGGCCTGTTGAGAAATGGATTTTCTGAGGCTCAGGCCTGCTGTGCAGGCACTCAATGTGGAGTGTGCTGGAGTTAGGGGACTCGAAGTCACCTCACCTTTCCCTCCTCAGGTATAAGAAGAACCTGAAGGCGCTCTATGTGGTCCACCCCACCAGCTTCATCAAAGCACTGTGGAGCATCTTCAAGCCCCTCATCAGGTGAGCATGCGCCCGGTAGACCCTCGCACCGCCATCTCCGAGGCACACCTCTACAGGATGGCTCTGTGCAGGTCTGTCTCTGAGGCATACATGGGTTTTTGTGGAGTCACATGACCACCCAAGCCATGCACTATGACTCTCCGAGGTTGTGGACAGGACTACTAGCCCATGACATTAATGTGGAAGCTGCTATTTTAAATACTCCATGACCCGAATGCCCACGTTTTGCATTTGTATCTTGGTCCTCAAAGTCACTGTCAAGTTCACAAAGCCCACCAAGGGGACTCCAGTGTGCCCAGCAGGGTAACTGTGTAAATGCAGAGGCTGGGATACAGGCGCATGGGGGTCCCATCTTTTGTCTCCTGGGAATGATCTGGGACAGCCTGTCCCTTGCAGCTGAGTGTGACATGGTGAGAAAGCTCAGCCGTGCTCCATGCCCAGATGTTTCCTTAGGGTTGATCCTGTAGGTGTGGACACCCCACAACCGGCCTCAGTGACTCAGTTTCCACTCCATCTGAGTGCAGACAGGCTACCCTGTGAGGCCTTGCCTCTATCATCTGCTGGTATAAATGGTGTGATTTGGCCCATGGCCATGTTCCAGGTTTCCTCTCTGGAGCAGGTGAAGGCACAGACTTTCCTGGAAGCTCAGGATGGGTGCCCCAAGCCCATGGGCAAGGCTTTTACTCCCTGTACCTGGGCCAACAGCCCAGAAATTTGGGAACTTCTGTTAGCTCTTTCCAGGATGTCTGGACTCTTTCTCACTGGACAGTGATATCTCTGGGCAGTATTGGGAAGAGCTCCAGGGGATCATAAGGCTTGGCTCTGCCAGGGCCCCATGGCCATCATTACTTCCTCTCCATATAGCCGCAAGCATCAGGCACAAACTGCACCCAGCCACACTCTGGGTGTGTGTGGGGGGGGAGGGGTGAGCTTCGTTCAGGAGGGCTCAGTATTTGCATGGGGCAGGTTGGGACACTCAGGTGAGGTAGCACACCCAAAGAGGGGGTGGCAGTGTCCTTCCTGGTCAGCCAGGAGGATTCAGGAGGGTTTTCAGAAGGAGTATTTTAGCACAGGGAGGACACACAGAGGGGTGGTCACCCTTTGCTGGACATGGCCCTCAAAATCCTTTGCTGCCTCCTCCTCCAACGTGTTCCCCTCACCTCCTACTTCCTACAGTGGCTCAGAGGCCTGTTGCTAATAATGCACTTCACTGTCTCAAGCCCGTGGCCACACAGGAGGTTCATGTTGCGCCTGGGCTATAGGCGAGAAAGCAGGACAGAGACAGGGTCAGTCACTGCATCCATTCTCTGTGTTCCCATTTTCCCTCTGACTTCAGGAAGGCAGCCCAGCCTACCAACTACACGGAAAACTCCCTTTCTCCCGCATCCCCCATCTCCTCCCTGCCTCCTTGAGGGCTAAGCTGTGTCTCTCACCTTGCTGTGGTCTCGAGTCTCTGTCACCACACGCAGCCTTCAGCACACGGTTGGCATCAGTCCTTGGGGCCTGCAGACCCTTTTTCACTGGACTGTGACCAGAGGTTTCTGCACTTGGGTCCCAGTCTGTCGAGTCTGTCACATTCCACAGCACAGGGGCTATGCCGATGAGATAGGCATGGGGTTACAAAACAGAAGACAACTTGGGATTTTCTACTGGGCTCCAGGCAGTCTCTAGGGTCCTTAGTGGACACCCTTTCCCAGCAATGTCGGGGAAGAAGCGCAAAGATGCTGCACCGCTGGCTTGGAAGATGGAGGCAGGATGTGGGTCACCTTTAGGAGCTGGAAGAATCGAGAGGCTGCAGCCTTGCCCGCTCCTGGACTTCCACACTGACCTGGACCTGTGGAGGGTACACTGGTGACATTTTAAGCTGTCTCATTTGCCCTGGGTTCCTGACAGCTGCCTGTGGACCACCCATCTATATCCAAGGGCCCCAGAAGCCCATTACTATATGCTCTTGAATGGCTGCCTGCACTGATGTGTGCACACACAAGCTTACTCCATACATTCTCACTCCCATGTGCATGCGCGTGCACATGAGCATGCACACCCACCCCCCCACACACACATTCTTCACCATCATCGTCATCATCATCATCATTATCATCATCAATGGCTCCTGGGTAGTGCTCCAGCGCTTCCCCACCTCAGGCCTCATCCCTCAGTTGTCCTGTATCTCAGCCTGCCTTCCCCACAGCTCTCATGTTCTATGGAATGTGGCATGTACCATCCTGCCTGATTTATTCTAGAATGGTTTAAACTGTCCTTTTAGGATTGAATTATCTATCCGCCTTATGTAACACACACCAAAACCATCTTACGTACTTCCAAACAGGGGAGGTTGGTGCTTAGAGAGGTTATACAGTTTCCCTGGGTCACATAGTCAGTAAAGGACTCGGGAATGGGACCCAACACCAGAGTGATAGGGTGAAGGGTGGACCAACACAGGCTTGAGCTGGATCCTGAGCATCATCCTGCCTCAGTCTCTCCTGGAAGCTGAGGCTGTGACAGAAACCCTGTCCCATGCATGCCCCAGGACATGCCTGTGCTGGAATTCCTGACTGAGCTGCCCAAGGCCCTTCCACCAGTGTAAAAGGCTGGATGGGTCACGTCTATTTGCCCAGCGGGTGACTCCCTTGCAGGAGACATCAGGCAGCTACAGAGAGAAAGGTGGCCTGTGGCTCCCGAATGGACAGGAGTGGCCTGGGAGGACCCCACAGTGCTGAAGCAGATGTCACTGTCTGGACAGTTCCACAACACAGTTAAGGCCCCTAGTAGGCTCTGTGGGCTCCTCTTGTCCACACACAAAACATTCACAGCATTTCATACCCCAGAGGGACCTTTAATGTCCTCAGAGCAGGGGCTAGACTGTCCCTGAGCTGTCTGTTACCTGAATGCACAGGTGGTGAGGACATCCCACCAGACCTGCCCCAACCCCTTCCTCGGGGCCCAGGGCCTGCGCTCTTCCACAGCCCGGGCTTCCTCATAGCACCCTTGTAGTCTGTGAAACTACCTTGCTTGTGGCTAAAATCTGACCGCAAGGTCCAATTCACTCATGTCCACTAGAGGGAGCCAGTGCACAGGCCTTGGCCCCCCTTGGGGTGTGGGAACTGGTGTAGGCTGGAGTTGGCCCAGGACCCAGAATTCTACTCTGCTCACATGGGTGTACCATCTATCATGATCCCTGTGGTCTTGTTTTGTTTGGGCAGCCATAAGTTGCATAATCTTAATTCCACGTTCTCTACAACGTGAAGAACACAGATTGTTCTAACCACAGCAGAGCTGGCCTTGCTGAGCATGTAACTTGTCTTTTTTTTTTTTTTTAATTCATGAAGGAATTTATTTTACAACAGTTCTTTGTACACACACACACACACACACACACACACACACACACGAACTGTATATATACGAATTTATTAAAGACAAAAGCAAATCCACACACTAATAAGATGGATGTCCTTGTTTTTACATGAAGAACGGAGTCTTAGCTGAATATCTGACAAGGCAACATGTGTAGCATCTTTAGTATTTTCTCGGAGTTGGTCAGTTTGATTTTATAATCATCAATGCTGAGAATGCTGCTTTGCATAAATGTGCAGTAAAAGTGGCATATACGTGCTTACATATATTTCAGAAATTGTTGGAAATTCTGTCCTACTCACAAGCAAAACTCATGTAATGATTTAAAAAAATGAAACTCAATTCAACAATTTAAACAGCGGTCCTTAAAATCAAGAATTCTAAATGCAATAATATCCGGAGACACACTACATGGACAGTGACACTTGGAAGTATTCGTTGCTCGCATGTAGAGATGACCAGGGCTGACCACTTGGGCTCGAACAAACGATGCAAGAGCTCCTCCATGGGAAGAATGATTCTCCCTGTCTCAGCAGCCATTTTCCACCTCTGGCTCTTGAGGCACCATCTAGAGCCAGGAACTTGTCGAATGCTCCCATCCCATCAGCACGTCAGCCAGTGTTGCCACTGCGCCCAGCTAGAAAGCCTGTGAACCACAACAGAGATCAGACTCCCGAGACGTCCCCAATGGTACAGTCATAGCGCTTTTTATGGAACACGTAGCACGTTATGGAACGTGCCTTTTTTGGTCACTGCCATTCTGCAAACTGGCTCAAGTTCAGAGTCTGTATCACTGAGACCCAGGCCTTGGCAGGTCAAGGGACTTGTCCTGGATTCCTGGGAGAGGATAGAATTGATGTCAGAGGCTGTCTCTCCATGGCCTCCTGAGACACTCCTGGAGAGTCTCCCAAGGTTCCTGCCCTGTCCCTAGGTGGGGTGGGGGCAGGGGGCAGGGAAAAGAAGGTTCAACACAAAGCCACCATTCAGCCGGGACCATAGTGTCTCCAGGCAGGCAAGCTCCGTCCACTGGTCCTCTGAGCCCCGAATACAGTTATGGTTATCATTAAGGTCAACATACATAAGGCAGGATGTAGACTCACATGGAGAAGGGCCTCTGGGCATGCCTGTGAGGGATTATCTTATTAACTGAGGTGGGAAGCCCTGCCCCCTGTGGATGGGACCATTCCCTTGGCAGGGGATCCTGGGTTGTATAAAGGGAGAGGGGGACCTGGGCAGTAGCATGCATGCATGCATGCATGCATTCTCTTCTGGCCCAGATATAACTTGAGCATCTGCCTTGAGCTCCTGCTGCGTTGACGCCACTGCCATGATGGACTGGACCTTGAACTCTGAGCTAACATGAACCTTCCCTTCGGTTGCTTTTGTCTAAGTATTTTATCACAGCGACAGGAAAAAGACACTAAGACACATGCTCCACTCCACACAGAGAGGGGCTCTCATGCGGGCTGCTCTATGTAAACTCACAGTCAGTTCAAATCGGAGACCCCTGATTATTTTATACAGGTGAGCCTCCAGTGCCCAGCCCATTCCGGGTCTCAGTACATGGCCTGTCTTATGTGCAGCACCCCAACTCCTGCAGCCCCACTATTTTATTCAGCCTTCACCTCGTTGTTTTATTCTCTTGTTTTCCCTTCCTTAGTCACAAGTTTGGGAAAAAAGTCACCTACTGCAGCAGCCTGCGTGAGCTCCGAGAACACCTCCAGTGCGACCAGCTGCTCATCCCCCCAGAAGTGGTACGGTGAGTGCCCACCGTCCCCAGAGCTCTGCCTAATATCCACTCACATGCGCAGGAGAACAAGCCACGAGGGCGGCGTGTGGGTGGGAGGCTCGTCTTCTCACTGCCGGTGCAAAACTGATTAAAAACACATCGAGGCACAGGTTTGCCGTTCTGCTTCTGAGCCGGATATGAAAGGGGTTCCCTGGTGTGCAGATGAGCCGTGTGTAGAATGAAATGATCCAGGAGTGGCAGGCTCAGGGGCTCTGGAAGACAGCTAGTGGAGTTTCATTCAGTTCCTGCCGAAGGTCTCACTGAGCGTCTGTGGCAAGCCAGAGCACAGGCCCTCAATTGTAGAGCAGCCCTGGCTTCAGGCCTGGGCCAGGCATGCCAGCTCCAGCGGCTACTCTGAGCCCCTCACTCCTGAGAGTGCAGCACTCTGCCCAGGATGTCTGAAATTTAGACAGGAGACATAGGATATGTACGTTTCCCATTAATGTCCATAGAAGCCTGGTCCTCATATAGCACTTAGAGATGGCTTCCATGGCCAAAAGGCTGTCCCCTGTGAGATGACACTCTCCTGTTGTGTCTGCAGGTATGACGAGAAGCTGCAAAACCTGCACAAAGGCCAGCTGCCCCCTCCCACCAAGACTCCGCCACCTCGACCACCTCTGCCCACCCAGCAGTTTGGCGTCAGCCTGCAGTAGTAAGTGATGGAGGGTGGAGGCTGCTCTGCTGCCTTGAGCCCTGGGACCCCTCTGTGTCCTGGGAGGTTGCCTCAGGCCTCTGACTGCAGTGGCCAAGCTTAACTCTACAGGAAGGATAGAGTCAAGTTCCCACTGAGGCTGAGTGCCCACAGCTGTGTGTGTGTGTGTGTGTGTGTGTGTGTGTGTGTGTGTGTGTGTGTAGGCAGGAGACAAGAGCTTTCTGGTCACCCTTCAGTTCTGGTTCCCTACCCTTCAGGCCTCTAGCTAGGACCTCTCCTCTCACCTTCCAAGTGAGATGTGCTCATGAGACTTTGACCTTTAGAGGATCTGCCATCTTCCCCTACCTGTTTACCAGGCTAACTGCATTCCCACTCAGCTGGGGCCTCTCCTCCAGAAACCTTCCCTGGTGCCCAATCACACAGGCATCCCCAGCCCAGCCCTAATCCAGGTTCCTACATGCCTCACCCTCTGGGTTGTGAGTTTGTCCCTCTTTGGGTCTCCTGTCCTGGTTATAGACCTGGCCAATGAAAATCCAAGGTAATTTTTAGAAGATCTATCTATCTATCTATCTATCTATCTATCTATCTATCTATTTATTTATTTTACATTGAGGTTTGCCTGCATGTATGTCTATATGAAGGTGTCAGATCCCCTGGAACTGGAGTTATAGACAGTTGTGGACTGCCATGCGGGTGCTGGGAGTTGAACCCAGGTCCCTTGGAAGAGCAGCCAGTGCTCTTAACCACTGAGCCGTCTCTCCAGCCCCCCAAGGCAATGTCTTGTCCTAGAGCAGCTGAAACAGTCAGATCACCCACAGTGAGCACAGGAAGAGCCGGGCCTGCTGCGCGGCAGGTACCTGAGACCTGTTGTGCCCCACTTGAGTCAATCGCTTGGTATTAGAAACACTCACGAGCTTTTGTTTTTCACTTAAAACCGGCCATCTTTAAGGTCCATGTGGACTTGGGAAGAGTTGAAGGGACATCTGGTGGGGTTCGGGTTTGTCCTTGTCCTCCCTGAATCACCGGGGCAGGGTTCCTCGTGTCCTCTGGGATAAGACCCATCCGCGTGCTCTCATGGCCTGTGATTCAGAGGGCATGCGTGGAAAGGAAAGCATGATCAGTGCCTGTCACGTCCTAACCCCCAGAACTGTGGCTTCACCTGGCTTCTGAGAAGGACTTTGCGGAGGTGAATAGAGACTTGAGATGGGGACTGTCTGGGCCACCTTGGTGAGCCGAGGGCAGCCCGCAGGGGTCTATAAGAAAGAGGCTGTGAAGCTGGAAAAGCAAAGAGTACATCCCTGGAGCCTGCAGGTACCAGCCCCACACCTGTTCTAGACTTGAACTGTAAGGTAGTTCAGAATGTTGTGTCAAGTTAATTAGTCATCACAGCCACCGGGAAGCAACGGGAAGTGGTGGGAGGCTGTCACATGGTTCTGTCCCTGTCGGCAAGGAAGGCGTGACAAAGCAGTATTCCCTGAGTGAGGCAGGGGTGTGTCTGGTGACCCGACCCGAGTGGTTGGAGCAGGATGAGCCTGCAGGGGAGGACGGGAGCATCTTAGGATATCATAAAGAGGACTCTCTATATGTGTGCCCCTGGACTGCTGTGATGGGCACAGTCTGCTGGACCCACTCCAGGCTGAGGGAGCGCATGACTACTTCCTGTTTAAACAACTTGAATAGCACCCGTGACTGCTCCTGCTGGACTCCACGGTGCCTCCCCACCCAGACACACGTTCTCAGAGAGAAAATGCAGTGTGTGTGGTGATATGGTTGGCCCCCAAACTGGAGCACAAACTTGCCACCAGAGTGCTTTCCTTTTCATGGATTCTGGAAGCATGCTGCTGTGACTCCCTGGTAGTCCACACATAGTAGAAGCCCCTTGTGGCCACCCCAAAGGCAGGGCAGGTGCCTGCAGTAACCACAAGCACCTCTAGAGGTCGCTGGTCAGGAGACCCAGGCCATCAAGTGACAGTTTCACAATGTTTCTGAGCCCTGCTGAGGTCCCTAGTGGCTCTGCCACTCAGAGATCCTTGGTGCAGAGGCTCCAGTCATGCTGTCCAATGGCCTGTTACACCTCTGTCTTCTCATCTATAAAAACAAAAACAAAGATGAGGCCACGAGCCCTTGCCACATTTCCAGGGCACACTGTCTTTCACCATACACTGTGGTGTGCTGTGTGGTGTGCTTGTGATCCCATCACTGTGGAGGCAGAGACATACCCGGAGTTCACTGGCCAGCTGGCCTAACCTAATCAGCGTGCACAGTGAAGCGTGGCACCCCAGGTTGTCCTTAGTCGCACCTCGCACTCACAAGCACACACATATACACACAACCACTTGAAAATGAGAAACAAGCGTAATGTACAGGTTTGGTCAAAACTCACCTGAAACTGCTGGCAGCTGTCAGCAGCCTCTTAGCTCTACTGTGTGACTGGCTTCTTGGGGGGAGACTTGGTCTTTGTTCTGTTGTATGTGTGTGTGCGCGGGGTGGGGGGGGTTGCCTGTAATCATGTGTCTGTACACCATGTATGTGCCTGGTTCCCACGGAGACCAGAAGAGAGTGTCGGATGCCCTGGGACCAGGGTTACAGATGGTTGTAAGATGCCAGGCGGGTGGTGGGAATCAAACCCGGGTCCTCTAGAAGAGCAGACAGTGCTTGTAACTGCTGAGCTGTCTCTCCAGCTCTGGAGAAGGCTATTTTTGTTCACCTCAGATAGGAGAGACTGACAGACTAAAGAGGGGACTCTGTCCAAGTCTAGTCTGCAGACCATTGCGTTGCTGGGGTCACTCATGGGGGTGTAAGTGACTCAGGTGTCTGCATCACTGAGAAACCCCACACCCAGCATGGGTGATGACCCAGGAAAGCTGCATCGCTGGAGCTCCCTGTGGGATTTGTAGAAAGCTCCAAGAGTGTGCCCTTCCCAGCAGCTGTTCACTGCTTATATAACCTTATACAAGCCGCATGCGTCTTGTAAGTTTCTGGTGAATGCCGTGAGCTCTGTGAACCTTCCTCCTTCCTCCCCTCTCCAGGAGGGGGTGTTTCATTCTGAAGCAAACCGCTACACAACCAGGCCACTGGGGACATCTTTATCGGGGACACTCTTGTGACCTGAGCACTTGCAGGATGTGTTGACACAGAGTTGTCAGTGGACAGGAAGCTGCTGGGACTGTCACGTTGCTAGTGACTCCCGGTGCAGGACCCGTTGCCGCTCTTGACAATGGGGACATCAGACAAACGGACAGAGCTGGGATGCAGCTTGGTGGTGGAGCGCTCGCCTGGTATACATTACCACTGCGATCCACTCCAGCACCACACAGAAAAATCCACTTCATTATCTCTTTAGGGAACAGCACGCAATGTCAGATGCCTTTGAATACATTCCGGGCACGCCACTTTAAGAGATAATCTGTGTGATTGCTCCTTTAAATTAATATTTTATGTTGTCTCATTGCCAATGACTATAATAAAATGGCAATAAACGTATTAAATAAAGCACCAGATATCTAATTTGTTTGGACTGCGAGAGAATGGAAGACATTAAAATTCATAACTAAAGCCTACTCGCCAATGTTAATTTGCTGATTTAAGTTCACAACAGAAAGCCATCACTTGGAACGAGCCACTTAAGTCAACAGAGGAAGGCAAAGTCGGGGAGTCAGAGGTCTCACTTGGGCTGGGTCAGGGCTCAGAGCAGTTTGCCTAGCATGGGCAAAGTCCTGGGTTCAGTCCCCAGCACTGCAGAAATATAAAGCCTTGCTTGCCATTCCCGAAGAGGGAGGATAGAGATGCGAGTCTCCTCTGGGCAGCTGTGAGTCTGGAATAGAGTACAGGTCTAGAGATGAACCACTGCTCTCCTCACTAACCCAGTCCAAGAACCTTGTGACCATGGACCTTGCCACAGAGCATGCAGAATATGCGCCCTTCACTATCCCCTCCTCCAGGAAGCCGTCCCTGATGGCTTCACACTAAATAGGATGTGTGAGACTCCTTCCCCTCCACACACACATGTACACACCTTACTTACATCCCTCACCTGCTCCTCAGAGTAGGATTCAGTGCCCAGATGCAGGACTGACCGACACATGCATCCAGGAACTGTCGAGGCCTAGATTATTGGGTAAGCTTCCTTTTTTCTAAGAATGTCATTCTGTGGGTGAGGGTTGTCACAGCCATGGGCAACGGCCACCATTGTTTAATGCCAGAACATTCCATCCACATCTGTTGCCTTTCCTCCCTTACAGACACGAGTCCACTTGACACCTCTAAATTCTAGACATTTCGTGTAAATGGAACCACACCATGCGGAGGCACTTTGAGCTCTATTCTTCTGCCTGGTGTCTTTTTTGAGGTCCATAGAGGGTGTAGCTGGACACATCTATTATTTAGCCATATAGCGGATTCTGTTGGTTCTCTAGCAATTCCTGAATATTTTGGTTGTTTCCACCTTTTCATTATTATGCATAATGGTGGTCTGAAAAGTCACGTACATGAGTGTGAGTCAGCTCCTATAGACCCAAGGGGACAGAAACTCACAATCTGGTGGCGAAGGGGTCTTTAGTGGCCCAGCCTTGTCACATGCTGAGCAGGACTCTCCAAGAATGGTGGCCAGCCGGATCTTTTGCTGTGTGACCTGGACGGTCACCACAGCTCACCGGGTCCAAACATTCCCTTCTGCCATGGGCCATTTGTGTTCTGCTTGGGGACACCACTCAGTCCTGGCGTGAGAATGATTTCTGCCACCAGCACTGCTGGCTCCCTGCTTAACAACACCCCTACATCCCTCAGGCCCTGGAGAGGTGCTGCCAGAACCCTCACCTTCCAGAACCAGGGAGCCTGAGGCCCAGGAGGCTAAGGATCTGGCTGGCAGTGGCAGAGCTCTGGAAAGGGCTGGCACGGGCACTGGCTTCCTAGGAAGCAGTGTTACAGCACCTGCTGCCCTTCCCCCTTCCCCCCCCCCCCCCCCCGGACATCACCTCCTCTCTGACAGTTGACAAAGAGGAAGATGTTATGGGACAGACTGGGAAGGCCCGTCCATTCCTGGGTCTCTCTGGAGGCAGGGCCAGTCTCATGGCTACTTGGTGACTGTCCAGGGTCCTACATGTGTGGCTTTAGCAGAGAGAAGGATTTCCGTGAAACCAAACCACGCACAGAGTCAAGGGTGTGCGGAGGCCATCGCTGCTGTGACGTGGGGTGTAACAGTTGAACTGAGCCAGGTGTTTAAGGTGCATCCTTAATCTCTAAGGACTGCCCACCTGGGAACGGAGCAGATTTGCTGACTGTTTGCATCGTGACAGGATGTCTCTTCACATGTCACCCTGATAATCCCACAGCCAGCCCAGGTGACGGAAGGGGAAACAGAGGCTCCGCGAGGTCAGGCCTGGGTTTGGCTGGCCGACCCAGGGCCGCCGCGCACACTCCACTCTGCCTCTGTCTGGATTTACACTCTAAATGGACTGTTACTGAGCTGATGTCCAGCTCATGTGTCCATGGTGACCTTGACACCATGACAGAATGAATGGAGTGTTGAAGAGGTGAGATTCTGGAGCCTGCCTGGATTCAAATCTCTGCTCTGCACTCAATCGAGCAAGCCATGTAGCCAATCTGTGCCTCAGTTTCCCCAGTCAGCCTAAAAAAAAATTCATCTCAGTCTCCTAAAACAGAATGGGTACTTTCTGTATTTACACCTGTTCTCTGTATCCTAGTATCCTAATCCATCTTCCTCTTCAGGAGACCCCGAGGTCCCTTCCCTGTAGTTCTGGGCCTAGCCTCACAAGCAGCAAGTGTGTCTTAGTCAGCTGTCACTGGTAATGCTGTGTAACAAGTGGTCTTTTGTCTCAGCATATTACAGGAGCAGGCCTTTTTTTGGTGTCTCAGTCAGCTCCTGATGACGCCATGTAACAAGTAGCCTCAACTCTCAGCATGTTACAGCAGTAGGAAATCTTTCCTGGGTTCTATGAAGTGTGCGGAGCAACTGGGATTCAACTCACTTTATGTATCTTGTCATTTTTGACACCGGGCCAGAGGAGTGGCCTCCACCCAGGACATCTGTCCTCCTGGTCGGGGCTGGAGCAAGTATAGCGTAGTCAGGAGGTCTAACAAAATGTGTGTATTATGTACATCCCACAGCAGGCTGTGTGGGCCAGCCCACGGCCAGTGCACAGAGAGGCAACTGTCCTGCAGGTGTAGGTGATACAGAGACACTTAACCTGAGACACTGTAGCTCCCTCCACTGAGGTCCACAGTCAGCGCTAGATGCCGAGGACTCAGAATCTGCACCAATCTGCACCGAGTCTTTCTGAATATCTGTTGTCACTGTGTCTCAAGCCTCATGTTTTTATCATGTACTTTTGGGTTTTGTTGTTTTTGTTTTGTTGTTGTTGTTGTTGTTGTTGTTGAGACAGGGTCTCTCTGTAGTCTTGGCTGTCCTGGAACTCACTATGTAGACCAGGATCCATCTGCCTGCCTCCGCCTCCTGAGTGCCGGGATTAAAGGCATGTGACACCATTCCCAGCAAGTACTTTTTAAAATTGGATGAGCACCTAGTCTGGTCTCATGCTCACAGCCAGACTTTCTCATACCTCTGTGTGTCTTCCTGTCTGTAATGCTTTTTTTTTTTCTTTTGCTCTCTGGCAAGCTCCTATTCATCCCTCAAAACCTCTGCCTTGAAGTAGCCCCCCCCCCAAGCCTCCAGCCCCACCCCCCAGCGTTCCCCACAGTATATTCTGGGTGGAGTTCCGGTACTTTGTTGTCCTTCCAAATGTTTGGACTCTCATGAGGTCTAAGGCTGTGTCTCTCCCTGGACACTCCTTGATGTTTCATCCCCTGGCTGTGCCCACCCTCAGGGTCTGGAATAAGCCAGTCCTTTCTTCTCCCTCAGCCTCAAAGACAAAAACCAAGGTGAACTCATCCCCCCTGTGCTGAGGTGGACAGTGACGTACCTGAGAGAGAAAGGTAAGGAGCTAGCTCTGGCCGGGACACTCAACAGCGCCTTTCCAAAGGGGCCGTGTTTCAGATCCTGAACACCCCACAAGTCAGGGGCTGCTGGAGCTGTGACCTGAGCAAGCATTGCATGTGCAGACCAGAAGGACTTCAGCCTCCAGGCTGCTGCCCAGCGTTCTCATGTATTCTAGGGTGCTGTTCCCCACATCAAGCAGGCTCAGGCCTGACTTTCTCTCCTGGTTGTGAAGTCAGCAGCAGGGTCCCAGCAGGGAGGCAGCCAACTGATGATATTAGATAGAAGAAGAAAGGCTGAGCATTTTCTTCAGGGCCACATAGCGGCTAGGAGGCAGGGGCACCTGGAGCTCGGGCCTGTGTGTTTCTGCATTCCCTTCTCTTAGGGAGGGACGGTCTGGAGGTGGGACATCAAGTGACTGGAAAAGCCTGATCTGTCGCCACAGGAGGCTGATGCTGCAAACAGGGGAGTCACAGAATCTCCGGAAGGCCAGAGTTCTGGGATCTGAGATGTCCGGTCTTTTCTTCCTGCAGGACTACACACGGAGGGCCTGTTCCGGAGATCGGCCAGCGCCCAGATAGTCCACCAGGTGCAGCGGCTGTATGATCAAGGTGATGCCCCAGACCCCTCCCTCCTGCCAGATTCTCAACTGCCACCCCCTGGTCCTCGGTAACTCCATACCCCACCTGACCCCGGAAACAGGTCTGGGTGGGCTGCTGCCTGGGAATTGCCAACCACCATCCCATTGTAGAGCAAGGGAGTCCTGTGTCCAGACTCCAGCCAGCTAGGCAAGGCGCTGCCCCAGCCCTCAGCGCCTCTGCGCCTTCCCCACTGACACCAGGTGGCCATATGGTTTGAACTAACACTTCAAGGTAGGGAAATCATGTTATGGCGTTCCATAGGCGGCCCCAACTCTGCAAGCAGAAAACTGGACTCTGAGCTGGGGGTACCTCCAAAATAACACTAAGCAAGTAACTCTCTTGCTCCCAGGAACACTCACCCTCTAGTCTTGCTTGAGCCCTCCATGTTCCCGTGATCGCAAATTCACTCATCAAACACTAGGCCCACACAGTCCCGAGCTGGACATTTAGACCTTAGCCTGGCCCTGTGTGTGCAGCTCCAGAGCCAAGGCCCTGACCTTGGAGCTCAAGCCTCCATCCAGAGCCAAACCTTACCTGGAAGGAAGCAATTAGCTGCTCCGTGGGCACCCTAGAAGAGGGAGGCAGTAGCAGTAAGAGGAAGCTGGTGGGGAATAGCATCCCCATATCCAAGTGGGGACAGAGGCATCCCTGGGACATATGGCTGTGACCTACACCTCCCCCTCGAGCTCCCAAGGCATGGGCTGAGTGAACTGCTCAGCTGTGCCATGTTCTGTGTTCAGGGAAGCCGGTGAACTTTGATGACTATGGGGACATGCATGTCCCAGCCGTGATCCTGAAGACCTTTCTGCGTGAGCTGCCCCAGCCGCTGCTGACCTTCCAAGCCTATGAGCAGATTCTCGGGATCACCAGTATGTACCCTCGTGAACCCTGGCCTCAGGGCATCCCTGCCTAATGACCCAGGTCAGCCTCTGTCTCGGCTGAGGCAGTGTCCACCCAACCTTGGCCCATTTCTGTCCAGCCCTGTGGGTCAGCAGAGGGGAACTTGGGGCCACCCCTCTGTTCAGTGAGGCTTGAAGGCATCAAACAGGCCATATTGTCCTTGCATTTGGGGTGGGTGACCCTAGCTTGCCTGGTGGCCCTACCCAGGTGGCTACATTTCTCCTTCAAGTGAAGTATGCAGGCCCTTCCTGGGAGCCCTGTGGAAGCTTCCTGAAGGCTGTAGTCTCCAGAGACAAGGAGCACACTGCTGGTGACCAAGGAGTCAGGAGTCATCGCCCTGGTCCAGAGCTGTGTCTCGGGTCCCTGTTTCTCCAGTCACCATTTGTGTGACCTGGGGCAAGTCATGCAGCTCCCCTGCGCTCCCTTCCCTCATCTGTATTCACGAGGGCTCTTCTGAGGACTGAAAGTACATAAAGGACTGGGGATGCAGCTCGGTGAATAGAGCACTCGCCTAGCATGCAGGAAGCCCCGGATCCCATCTCCAGCACCAGATAAAGTAGGCACGGTGCTGTGTAGATGTAACTCCTGCACTTGGAAGGCAGAGGCAGGAGGATCAGGACCTCACGGCCATCCTTGGCTCAAAATAAGTAAGAATATGCTCAACTGTCGGCTGTCACAGAGTCACTGTCATGACATTCTGCTGCTCTGCCTGCTTCCTCGGGAAGGGATAAGAGGGACCACCACAGCCGAGCTGTGGTGGCGCACGCCTTTCATCCCAGCACTCGGGAGGCAGAGGCAGGCGGATCTCTGTGAGTTCGAGGCCAGCCTGGTCTACAGAGCGAGATCCAGGCCATGCACCAAAACTACACAGAGAAACCCTGTTTTGGAAAGAAAAAAAAAAAAAAAAAAGAGGGACCAGCGTGCTAGCCAAGGTGGCCTGCGTCCCTCCCATGCCATCATTCTCTGAAGAGGGGGCTTGAGACTGGGTCATCCGCAGCCCGGAGTTGGTGGCCACTGGTTCCCTGGAAAGGTGACTCGCAAGGAAACTCCTTGTTCAATGAGATTACTAAGCAACCACAGCTTGGTTCCCCAAGACAATAACTTTTATCAGAAAGCCCTCAAGCTTTTTTCATAGATGGGAATTCCGGGTCCCAGCAGGAGCCTTCGTACAGTTCCAGGGTCCCCTGGTCACTACACAGGCTTAGCAGAGGGACAGTAGTGTGTCGGAGCCTGGGGACTTGGGAACAGGGTTGTGTACACGTCTGTGGGTGGAGGGTCTGAGGATGTAGGTTGGTTAGTAGAGTGCCGGGGCTCCATCCCTAGCACTACATAAACCAGAAACAGTGGCACACACCTGTAATCCCAGCACTTGGGAAGCGGAGGCAGGAGGACCGGGAGTTCAAGGGCATCCTCAGCTATACAGCAAGTTTGAGGCCAGCCTGGGACGTGTGAGACCTTGTCTCAAAACAAAACTCAAATGGAGGGCAATGGTGGGGACTGAGGGTCTATGTGTGAAACGGTTAGATCCAGTCCCCCTGACCCCACCCCTGAATGCGGGGCTTTCCCCGAGAACAACACAGCCTGGCGATCTGTGTACTGAGAACCAGAGGCAGGTGCATTTATCCTAGCGAGGTCAGTGTCAATGCTTTACCTTCCCCAGCCACACAGTCTCCATGGCAGCTGCCGGCTCCATCGCTGTAACCCACAAGCAGCCCTAGGAAATGTGTCAACACACAACTACGGTTGAGTTCAAGTAAAATATTACTACTGATCGCTGGCATGGTGGTACATGCCTCTAATGCCAACACTTGGGAGGTAGAGAGAACAAATGAAACCTTTATTAACAACCAAATGTGCTGGGCCAGATGTGGATGGCGGTCTGTGTTTAAATGACTGGCCCAAGCCGGGCGGTGGTGGCGCACGCCTTTAATCCCAGCACTCGGGAGGCAGAGGCAGGCGGATCTCTGTGAGTTCGAGGCCAGCCTGGGCTACCAAGTGAGCTCCAGGAAAGGCGCAAAGCTACACAGAGAAACCCTGTCTCGAAAAACCAAAAAAAAATTAAATAAAAAAAATAAAAATAAATGACTGGCCCTGGTCTAGCCTTTTCCTGTTTGCAGAGTGACTCACTGCCCTGCTTCCCAGCGGGCAGTAGTTTCTGTAGCCATCACACAGAGGAGGAAGGAGCCTGGCAGGAGTAGCAGGGTGCTGGCCAGAGCCACACGGCCAGGCTGGCCTTAGGACTGTGCTGCCCAGGCCAGCAGCCTCATGCCGTTGCAGGTGTGGAGAGCAGCCTGCGTGTGACCCACTGCCGCCTGATCCTGCGGAGCCTCCCGGAGCACAACTACACCGTCCTCCGCTACCTCATGGGCTTCCTGCATGAGGTAAGTGGGGCTAGCTGCATCCCAGGATGAGGAAGCCCAGCCCCAAGACTGGCCCTGGGGGCCTCTTGTCATCCCTGACCCGTGCTGTTTGCCCCAGGTCCAAAGTCACACCCACTCTCCACTCTTGAACCACCAAAGGATACCACTCAAGGTCCAGCCAGACTCCTCTGAGAAACTTGAGAGTCTGATGCGATGTCCAGGGATGGGAGCCAGGAGGGAGAGAGGGGACAGCTTGTCATGTGATGTCACATTTTTAGTGTTGTGTGTATGGTATATATTCATGTATATGTTCATGCGTGTGTGCACGCATGAATACATGTGAATGGATGTGTGGAGGTCAAATTCAATGTCAGAGGTCTCCTTCAGTCACTCAGGTTTTGAGAGAAAGGTTTACCTGGAGTCAACCGTTATTGGCTGGCCAGTGAGCTCCAGGAATCTGCCTATCTTTGTACTCCCGTACCCCAGTGCCCGGAGTAGAGGCATGTGCTGCTACATTTTTTTTGTGGGTGCTGGGAATTGAACTCAGGTCCTGTGGCAAGTACTTTAGCCGCTGAACCACCTCCCCAGCTGCCCTCTACCCTACCCCCACATTCACCGCAAGCAATTCTGTCTCTCTCGCTGTTGCCTGGTTACTTCTCACCGAGTAAGGATGCGCTCAGACCCTCTCGGCGGAGAATGGATTTCTCAGGCTTCCTCCTCAGGCACCGGTGTGGACTGGTCTTTGTTGTGTTGCTCCCTCACAAGAGCCCAGAGGCAGGTCTTCCGTGCCCTCTGGGCTCAGTTTTCTCATCTGCAAAATGGGGAGTCCTGAACCCTACTTATCCAGGTGGCCATGTCAGCCAGGAGGACGGGAGCCCCTACAAGGTAGAAAGCACTTGACTCTCACCACCATACCCACAAGCCTGAGCTCAGTTCACCAGTCATATCACGGAAGCCAGAGGGCACCGGCTTAGATTTGCAGTGCTGGGTGCCTGCCCCTCCCCCAAGTCTGCCAAAGTGGAAGGGGAGTTGATGGGGTGGTACTCATGAGATCCTGGAAGTCAGACTGGGGCAGGGGGTCAGAGAGTCTTCACAGCGTCCAGGCCAGAACCTTTCACAGATGGAAAAACTGAGAAACTGAGGCCTCCCTCAGTGGGGAAGTGGCCACACAGGATTTTGACATTGGTTGTGGCCTCCATTCCAAAACTCTTTTGTTTATTATTTATTTATGTGTGTGTGTGTGCGCACACACGCATGCACGCGTGCTGGCACACAAATGTGTACACACGCTACAGCATGCACACGTGGAGATCGGAAGACAGCTTGCAGGGAGCAGGTTCTCTCGGAGCACCATGTGGGTCCCAGGGCCTGAACTCAGTCAGACTGCCAGGCTCTGCAGAGGTTATTGTTACCCACTGAGCCATCTCACTGGCTCCATTTTGTTTTTTGAGATTGAGGTCTTTTACTGGCCTGGATCTTGCCAAGTCGGCTAAGCTGGCTGGCCAGTGAGCCCCAGGGATCCACCTGTCCCTGCCTCCCCGGTGCTGGGATTACTAGTGTGCACCAGATTATTCTGGGGACCAAACTTCGGCTAGCGTGGTAAGCACTTGGTGAGATGAATTGAGCCATCTCCCCAGCCCACTCCCTTCCGCTCCAGAGCTCTTTCCACCACATTAGCCCCTGGGGGTGGGGATGAGGATGGAATCATCGTGAGCTCTCTCTACCACACCAGTCTCCTCTGGGGTGAGGACAGAATCCAAGCTGCTGATGCCTGGGGATTCATTTCTTGGTTTCCGGTGCGACCTCTTCCAGGTGTCTCAGGAGAGCATTTCAAACAAGATGACCAGCTCAAACCTGGCATGTGTGTTCGGGTTGAACTTGATCTGGCCGTCTCAGGGGGTGGCTTCCCTGAGCGCCCTGGTGCCTCTGAACCTGTTCACGGAGCTGCTGATTGAGTACTACGACAAAGTGTTCAGCACCCAAGAGGCCCCCGGGGAGCACAGGCCGAACACTATGGAAATGGAACAGGCTGGCCCTGTCACCAAAGGATTCACGAAGACAGGCACTCCCCAGGCCTCACCATACTTACCGCGCTTCCGCATCCCCTGACTGGCTGGAGACACCTCAAGATGGAGGTGCCCCCTTGCAATCTATGTATCTGTGGTCCCATTTGTCTTTATAAACGTATGGTCTGTAAGAAGACACAGGAATTAAACGAGCCCAGAACTTTTTAGTGGGAATCTTGTGCTTCTGATTGTTGGGTCCATCATGGTTCTGGGCTGTGGCTGAAATGAAACACATGTGTGAAGATGACTGTCTTGAACCATAACCCAGTGTGACCTAAGGGAAGTGTGAATTTGTGAGCAAGGGGCCTGGAGCCGGGCCTGTGTGACAGGCCATCTGACCTAGTGACTCACACAGCTGTAGGCTGGCCACAATCCATGGTTACCTGACAGTTCAAGGGTCCTTGGGGGACAATAACGTGCCCTGGATGGGCTGGCTATCATCCAGGGAGACTTAGCTGCCTGGCCAATTACTCCTGTCCTCCAGCAGGTGGCATGGGGCACATGTTGCCTTGGGCAGAGGAGCTGTTCAAGGTTAGTATGGTCTTCAAGATCATGGAGAGCAATGCTCAGGTCCCTGTGGAGAAGGACTGGTTCCTATGGAGAAGGTTGTCCGCAGCCAAGCCCATTGGCCACAGTGTAAAGAGGAAAATGGTAGGCACTCCGCACAGGAGTGGAACTGATGTTGGTCAGCCAACCTGCCAGAGGGTTCCAGATCTGTGGCCCCAGACAGATTGTCCCCTCAGGGCTGTAGAATGGACCCTGTACATCACCAAATACAGTGCAGCAAAGTCACCAGCAAAAAGTTCCGTAAGTTATTTGGATTGGACAAGCTTGGGTCACGTGCCCACCCTGGACCAATCAGTGGCCAGAGGATGCACTGAAGGGCTGGACCTGGGTCACACACACACTTTCTGCCGGGATCCAGATCACCAACAGCTAACAATTACCACAGGGAGAGCCCTACGTCAGCTGCCTTCACACTCCTGCTGCAGACAGAAGGGGA
>CABHPQ010168097.1:29951-49121 GCA_902168405.1 Peromyscus aztecus | reverse complement strand
CGCCGCCGCCACCACCACCTGGCTTGTTGTTTTGAGGCAAGAGTCTCAATATGTAGTCCTGACTAGTCTGGAACTCACTGCATAGACCATGGTGGCCTTGAGCTCATAGAGATCAGTTCTGGATTCCAGAGTTCCAGGATGGCTGGGGCTACACAGAGAAACTGTGCCTGAAGTGCAATCCTAATTAGTCTTAACAATAAAACGCCACAGTCAGATATCAAGGGTGGAAGCTGAAAGATCAAAGAAGCAGAGCAGCAGCCACTAGAGACTTCTCACCTCTAGGAATCCTCAGACCAAATGGGGGCGGGGCATGGAAAGATCCTGTTTTATATTCCTGTCTACACCTCCCAATGAGTGAGCCTCCTGTGTGCTGGGATCAAAGGTGTACATCAACACCAGCTGGCTCTTTTTCATTTTTGTTTGTTTGTTTTTTGAGACAGGGTTTCTCTGTGTAGTTTTGGAGCCTGTCCTGGAACTCCCTCTGTAGACCAGGCTGGCCTCGAACTCACAGAGATCCACCTGGCTCTGCCTCCCGAGTGCTGGGATTAAAGGTGTGTGCCACCACCGCTCGGCTCTTTAGGATTCCAATGTGCACTGAAGACTATTGGTTTCTTCAGAAAATTTCCAGGCCTTCAGTGCTAAATTGGGAGTGCCGAGGTGCCCAGACTCCAGGACTAAGTCACTACTGGGTCCTTAGCCTGCCCAATTCCAAGATAGCCACTGTTGCACTGCCCAGACTGCTGTAAGATTTAAGCTAGTCTAGTAAATCCCCGTTTTTTTCTTAAAAATTTTTTAAAGAAATATGTGTATGAATATTTTGCCTGTATGTATACATGTGTATCATGTGCATGCCTGGTGCCTGCAGAGATCAGTAGGGGGTGTCAGATCATCACAGATGGTTATGAGCTGCCATGTGGGTGCTGGGAACCAAACCCAGGCCCTCTATAAGAGCAGCCAGTGCTCTTAACCTCCGAACCATCTATCTGTTGCCTAAATCTCATTTTTGTTTTGTTTGTTATTGAGACAGGGTTTCTCTGTGTAGCCCTGTCCTGGATCTCGCTCTGTAGACCAGACTGGCCTCAGACTTACAGAGATCCACCTGCCTCTGCCTCCCGAGTGCTGGATTAAAGGTGTGCGCCACCACCTAAGTCCCCTGTAGTATGTATTCATTCCATTGGTTTTGTTTCCCTAGAGAATTTTGACTAATACACGTGGTGACTTCTCAAAAGCAATGTTGGAGGCGGGAGATCCAGCTCAGTTGGTAGAGTGCTGTTAAGCGTGCAGAAAGCCCTGGGTTCACTCCTCATCACTGGACAAACTGGACAAGGTGGTATGCCTGTAATCCCAGAATTTGGGAGGAGGAGATGAGAGAATCAGAAATTCAAAGTCATCCTTGGCTATATAGCGAGTTCAAGACCAGTCTGAGCTACGGGAGACATTGTCTCAAAGCAGCAAAAAATTTTTTTAATTTATTTTTATTTTATGTGCATTGGTGTTTTGCCTGTGTGTGTGTCTATGTGAGTGTGTCAGGTCCCCTGGAACTGGAGTTTCTGACAGTTGTGAGCTGGCATGGGTGCTGGGAATTGAACCTGGGAATTCCTCTGGAAGAGCAGCCAGTGCTCTTAACGACTTTTCCGTTTCTCCAGCCCCCTCAAAACCAACGGTTTCAAAAGCACTTTGGAGGAAGAAGTGGCAGCAGACTGAGGTGGCAGATAACAAGATGGTGGAGTCTGCGGGGACAGATGGCTTCAAAATTTGGAGTGAGCAAGAAGAGATGACCTTGACTTAGAGCTGGGAGGCATTTAAAAGCAGCCAGCTTGTAAATGGTTAAGAGCTGGAAAGAAAAGGGAAGGGACTTAGGAAGAAAGGGGACATGGTGACGGAGGATATATGTGTGGTGGGGGTAGATACCAGTGCCCGAGAGAGGAGCAAGAGGAGCAACCTGCGGAGTGGGAGAGGTGCCTGGAGAGCAGAGGGCTTTCCGAGTCTGCCGTGTGCAGGCGGTCTTTGCACGGGCACTTCTGTGCATGGCCTCCACCTCAAACCGCCAACTTCGGAAAGAGCTCTAGGCTCCAAGGAGTCATGAGGAAGGGTTCACCCACATTCTGCACAGGCAAAAAGTCCAGCAGGCGAAGACATTAATGCCCCCAAACAGCCCTCAACATATGATTGATGGGTGTGAAGATGAATTCCTTAGTTCCCCTTGCCCTTGGGAGCAGTAACAATGTGAGACCTGTAGCGTGAGTTCTAATTGGTCTTAATAATAAAAACCCAGAGTCAGATATCGGGGTAAATGCTGAAAGGTCAGAGAAGTAGAGGAGCAGCCAAAGTTACCTCTCACCTCCACAAGTCCTCCGACAGAAAAGGGGAGAGATCCTGCCTCCGCCTGCTTATATTCCTCTCTCTGCCCAGCCATATCACTTCCTGTCTCTTGTCTCTACAGACCTCCAGACCTCTATGGTTAACTAGTGGCTAGCTCTGCCCTGATCTCCAGACCAGCTTTATTTGTCAGAACACGAACAAAATATCATACAACAGAGACCCATGCTCCCAATCAGCTCCCAGAATCCCCGGAAGGATTTGGTCCCTGTCACCCACAGTGGTGACTTGTTTGACGACACCTCCTTTGTTGGCTGCTTTCTTTTGGTCTTCTTGCTACTCCTCCGCTGATGCCTCCTGGGTCTACCTCCCACACTAACTACGTACTGTGTCGATGTCTCTAGATCTGCTTTGGGAAATTCAGATAAACACTGTCCATGAAAGGGGAACGAAGCGGGGAAGCTCTGCAAGGAGCTCTTCACCCAGGGTTCTGAATGCTCCTAAGATGGGCGGGGCCAAGGTTTGAATGGAAGGTAGGTGGGTCTTTGTCGCATCAGTGTGCTACCAACATGACCACAGAGTTGGCTAGAGGCAAGCCCCTGTACTCTGAAGATGGATAGTCACCCAGGCCTCAGAGTAGCCCCAGTCTCAGGATTTATAGGATTAGGCAGAGAGACCCCTGGCCTCTGGCTGATTTAGCTCATCTGCTCAGATCTAACCAAGAATAGCCTAGCTCTCTGTAAAGAAGGACCGGATAGGTCCTAAGACTAGTACAGTCGGGTCCTCCACCCCACCTGCTAGTAGTCTCAGTGTACACTGTAGGCTCTATTCTGCGGCTGGCTTTGTGTCTTGGTTGTGTCCTGGTTAGGACAAGGCAGCTGGGCTCCCCAACCAGAGGCCCAGGCTACAGCCCTAGTGGCCTCCAGGGGGCGCCGCAGCAAAGCCGGTGGTTGGGCACCTCCGGGCTCAGTTGTGATGGGCGGGCTCCGACCCCTTAAGGCCTCAGGTTCCACTGTCTAGCTCCTGCTGAATGCACCCAGTGTGAATCCGACCCAGAACGACACCCGCCTCCGATCTCACCATACCGGTGTTGTGTTGCTCACTGCTGCCTTATTTCTATCATCGCCCCAGGTAGAACCCAGATGCTAGCCGGCCGGATGTCCATATGCCTGTCTGTTCATTTTGGGTGATCGTGGGTCGGTGCGCCCTACTCCTGCTGTGGCATGTGCAGAGTTAAGGCGGGAGGAGGTTTCCCCGAATCTGGGGAGGGGGGAGCGAGGGGCGGACCTGGACCAGCCCCGCCCCACGCCGGAGCGGTGCGGGAGCCCCACCAGAGCCCAGCTTCAGCCCTAGCCAGAGCCAGCGTCAGCGGAGGCGGACCAGCGGACCCCGTGCCCTGGCGACATCAGAGATCCAGCGGGTGAGTCCCGCGGGAGGCTCGCTCAGGGGAAGTTTGGGGCATGAAGCTTAGAGCCTTAATTAAGCCCACTAACCAGACCCGCCCCCCACTCTCCTTTGAGTTGGAAGTTTGGGGCCAGGAGGCCGTCCTGCCAAATCCCGGGACTGAGAATGGAGACCCCCAACACAGAGAGAGACACACACACACAGACACACACACACACACACACACACACAGAGCAAAAGGGGGGGGGGGTAAGGAATGTGATCTTAGGGGGCTCAGGAATCCAGCTGTTTATTCCTACATGAAAAGTCCTGGACTCAGGGACCTTCAAATCCTGTACTCACGAGATTCCCCACACCAGTCCCCTCATCCCTCCTCAGCTGGGAATCTGCAGGCATTGCCACACCCCTGAGGATGATGGACTTCAAAGGGATTGTGGAATCCTGAGGTCTGTCCCTTTGAATTCCTCACACCTAAGATTGGCTGTTTGCAGATATAAATGGTTGTACTTTGTAGAATGGAACGCTCCTTGTTGTAAGGACTGCAGGTGAGGGACCCTAATAGTTTGTTCAAGGGACACTAGATGCCAGTGTGCAGAGGGTCCAGGACTTCTCTCTTGGAAAACCAGGCTAAGTCTTATTGGGAAGGAAGGGCACTAAGATGGAGCGTTGGGGTCTCGTCCCTTGACTCCCCTTCCACTCTAAGTGATGAAGCTTCTAGTTGCTAGTTTTTGGGGTTGGGGATGGGGAGAGTCCTTCATGCCCTTATGGGAAGTGAGAAAACTGTCTGGGTATCGGGAGTCTATCCTCCTTCCCACCACAGAAGGATCTTCACCAGTAGAGTGCTAGTCAAAGGGGGCGGGTCCTTCCCCACCAGTGATTTGGGCCTGGCCTGCCTTTAGCTACAAGTTATTCATCTGGTTCTTGACAGTGGCCCTGATCCTTTGTTCTCCATCTCTCCTCCAGGTGAAGGCAAGGTCCCTTGGACTGGTCAGACACACCCTTACAGCCCTGGCAGAATCAAGATGAGGCCCTATTGTGTCCCCCCAGTGAGGCCCACAGCCTGAGCAAATAGCATGGCCTGCCACCAGCAGTGAGCAACATGGCTGCAGGAGGTGGCCGGGCCTTTGCTTGGCAGGTGTTCCCCCCCATGCCCACTTGCCGGGTATATGGCACAGTGGCACACCAGGATGGGCACCTGCTGGTGTTGGGGGGCTGTGGCCGGGCTGGGTTACCTCTGGACACTGCTGAGACACTGGACATGGCCTCACACACATGGCTAGCGTTAGCACCCCTGCCCACTGCCCGGGCTGGTGCAGCTGCTGTGGTTCTGGGTAAGCAGGTGCTAGTGGTGGGTGGCGTGGATGAAGTCCAGAGCCCAGTAGCTGCTGTGGAGGCCTTCTTGGCTGATGAAGGCCGCTGGGAGCGTCGGGCTACCCTCCCTCAAGCAGCCATGGGGGTTGCGACTGTGGAGAGAGGTGAGTGGCTCATCAAGGAAGGTCTCTCAGGTGCCCCAACAGTCTTCATTTTCTCTTCTCCTGACCGGGTCTGTTTCCTCAGAGACTGGATAGGTATTGCCTTGGACATGGTTTTGTCTCCTATCTCCTCCCTTACCTAGGCTTTCTGCAATTTGCTGTTAATTGCCTTTTCTGGGCTATGAGGTGGGGGTCAGAGCCCAGAAGACCCCCAGAAAGATAGGAGACCCCAGCCACTACCCTGTCCTATTCTTTGTTACTAAGAGACAGTGGGGGGTGTGGCCTAATGACTCCCATAGTTATAAATAGTCTGGAGTGGGGGAGGGGAGCAAGGCCTTGGCTCTGAGCCCAGCAAGTGCTTAAGTGCTTAGACCTCCCCCACCACACACACACCAGGGATCCTGATGTGGACAAAGGCCAAGCCGACCTGGAGATGGTTGCCATGGAAGCCCCCAGCTGCCTGACACATCACCCAAAGGCCTGCCGATGTGCCCCTAGCTGACTCTGAGCACCTAACAGAAGGCAAGAACCTACTCCAGTGAAACAGCATGGTGCGGTGGTGCTGACCAGATGCAGGCGCTCAAGGCTCTGTTCTACAGGCCCAAGCTCATCTTCCAGCCCTAGGCCTCCCCCCAGTTGATCCCCTTAGTTCCCTTCCCAGACTGAGCTTCATGTGGAGCAAATCTCTTCATCCCTCTACCACTGTCTTAATCTACCCCTCCTCTCCTGTTAGGGGAACCCCCCTTACACACACACAAACACACACACCTTGTGGCCTCCAGGTCTGACCACCACTCCAGGCTAGCCTGTTTAGATGCCAGATTTGGTTGCCATAGCGTCTCCAAGGAGACTGTGCTGGATTATAATTAGATCAGCTGCCTCCTGCTCTTCACTTGGAGGGGCCTAGGCCAAAGCTGGAATCCCAGCTCTCCTAGCTCCCACTTCAGATGGGCAACTAAGTTTTTGACAAACACATGGGTCTCCATCCACCCCTGGGCCTAACCAAGGGAGCTGTCAGGGCCGGAATCGCCAGCCAGACATGGTTGTGAGCTCTGAACCACTCTTTTCTGTGCAGATGGTATGGTGTATGCTCTGGGGGGAATGGGTCCTGACACGGCCCCCCAGGCCCAGGTACGGGTGTATGAGCCCCGCCGGGACTGCTGGCTCTCGCTACCTTCTATGCCCACACCCTGCTACGGGGCCTCCACCTTCCTGCATGGGAACAAGATCTATGTCCTGGGTAAGGGCTGAAGCATGTGGGAAAGGGCGGGGGAAAGAGTCCAGATGTCTCCTTCCCCCGTAGGTTGTCTGGATTAGGAATCAATCTGAGTCTGAGATGTTAGGATTTGAGAAGTTTTGTTGGGGGTAATCCAGACCTATTCTAGGGCCTCCCTGGTGGGGGCCAACAGGGGTTGGAAAATCAAATTCAGTGCCTGAGGGCTTATGTGGTCTCATGAATGACCCAGAGTCAGGTATGTACACAGCTGGGTGTAGAAGTCGGGGATGGACAGTTCAGCCACTGGGTAAGGATGCCACCAAGTCCTCTGGGTTCTGTCCCAGGAGCTTCAATTCCTTTGACAGGAGGCCGCCAGGGCAAGCTCCCAGTGACTGCTTTTGAAGCTTTTGATCTGGAGACCCGTACATGGACCCGACACCCAAGCCTGCCCAGCCGCCGAGCCTTTGCCGGCTGTGCCATGGCTGAGGGCAGCGTCTTTAGCCTGGGTGGACTACAGCAGCCTGGGCCCCACAATTTCTACTCCCGTCCACACTTTGTCAACACTGTGGAGATGTTTGACCTGGAGCATGGTGAGCGACGCCTCTTCGAGGCTGTCCTGCTCCCCATGGGAGGCAAGGGCATTTGTGTGTGTCTGTGTGCGTGCACGCGTGTGCACGGCTGTGTGTGTCTGCACCTGTGCCCGCACCGCTGTGTATGCCGTCTGTGCACGTACATCTTAGTCTTCTCTCCTTCAGGGTCCTGGACTAAGCTGCCTCGTAGCCTGCGAATGAGGGATAAGAGGGCCGACTTTGTGGTTGGCTCCCTCGGGGGCAACATTGTGGCTATTGGGGGCCTTGGTAAGTCTCTGTGGAGCTGAGGAAGAGGCATAAAGCAGAAAAGAGTCTCTTCCTAGCAGGACTACCTTCTCTAGACTCGGGTCAGAGCTTTGTGAGCACTTTGTCCATCTGTAGACCAGGGAGCTTGCGACTGTTCCAGCTCTCAGGGTGTCCCCCAGTGCCTGACTGGGGGCCCTAATAGAAGCAGAACAGATGATTGAAAGGGACCCAATCGATGGTCAAAGCGTGAATGAGCAAAGGTGAACAAGGAAGAACGAAGCTCCGATAGCTCGTGCTGGGGTGGTACTTATGGGGCCATTGTTTGGGAAAGGGAGCAAAAGGGTCTTCAGCCCCTCATCTCCATCTCTCCTTCCTCCAGGGAACCAGCCATGCCCTCTGGCCTCCGTGGAGAGCTTCAGTCTTGCCCGGCGACGCTGGGAGGCACTACCTGCCATGCCTACAGCCCGATGCTCCTGTTCCAGCCTGCAGGCTGGGCCCCGGCTGTTCGTGATTGGGGGTGTGGCCCAGGGCCCTAGTCAAGCTGTGGAGGCACTGTGTCTGCGTGATGGGGTCTGAAGGCCTGGGGAGACCTGTCTACCAGAGCAGCTCAGTAGAGAAGCAGATTGGGCTCCTTTTCACTGCTGAGGGGGCTCCCCATGGCTCTGTAGGATGAGGGAGGCACAGGAAAGGGTACCTGAGTTACTGCCTTAGGGACTGGGGTTGGAGAGTCTTTGTCTTTAGCACAGGACACACATGCTTACACCTATTTTTACCAACATCTACTCACAAACCATAGCTAGCTCTACCCATGCCCTAGCACTTACTAGGCCCTTGGTCAACTCTGAAGTGTGACGAGGAGAGCGTTGGCCTCGCAGGATAGGCCCCAAGAGTTGACTAGGCCTTCTCCAGTGGCCGTTCTGGAAAAGTCTGAGCTTCCAGCCTTCCCTGAGGGTCCCTGTGGACCCCAGGAGTATTCTGAGGATGGAGATCACAGAAGAAACAGAGGAGAGAATATGGGGACTGCTGGCTTGAGCCCTCTATACTGATGGTTGTATGACCTGGGGCAAGATGTCTCACCTCTCTGTGCCTGGGCATCCTCATTTGTAAATGGGGATCTCTGAAACTTTCCTGCCCCACCTACCTCACAGGGCTGTTGTGAGGACCCAGGGAGTTTTGATGTAGAAATAAAAATACTGATAAAATCTGGTGTGTGGCTTCTGACGCAGACTCTCATGCTTTTCTTTCTGCCCTCCTCTCCTTTGAAGGCCATAACTCTCCCCAGGATGAGAGTCCACAGGGAGCCTCTTAAGCCTCATAACCATACCTAAAGTGACCTGGTGTCTCAACTCCACCTAAGCATCAGGTAACATAAAGTGTCTTGGGTGTCAGGGGACTTGGTAGGATGACCAGAGAACTCCCCAAAACAATAAAATTTCACAAGGTTAAGATGACCTTCAGATCCAGATCACATGGGGTCTCCTCAAAGGTTCTGCACAACCACAAGAGGAGCAGTGGCCTAGTGGTGTGGTGGCTGGGGCAGTCTCCTTGTCGGGAGGCATCTCTTGGGCAGGACTGTGTGGCTGAGTGGCCAAACCCTTCAAGGCAACTGACTCCTGGAGGGAGCTGCCAGCCCTTGCTTCTCCCTCAGCCTTGGCTGCTCACTAGTAGGATCCTCAGGTTCTGTGTTCCCTGTAGCTACACTGAGTACAAGAGGTTACTCAAGTTATTGGGTCCCTAGAATGCACCCAGGGTCAAGGGAACCGTCTTGGACTCTTGAGTCTGTTGCAGACCCTATCCTTTCTCACTTAGTGGCAGGGATCCCTGGGCAGCCTCTCCCCAGCCCAGCACACAAACGTTGGCATAAATGCCATGGGAGCCAGACACAGGACCTGGTAGAGAGCTGATCGCAGGCCCCTCAGACATCTTGGGCTGTCAGTACAAACAGGCTGCTGTGTCAGCTTTTTAATGTTTGGGACCAGTTTAAACACTCAGCAACTCCAGCGTGAAGGTAGTGCTGCAGCAGTTTGGGCCTCGGGATCCCAGGGAGGTCAGGCAGGGGTTCCGCGACGGGCTCTTGGGGCTTTACCTTGGCGCTATCGCAGCGGCCATCCCAGGCCGGCCGGCAGAAGTTGTGCTGGTAAGTGGTGCTCGCATAGGGGGGCTGGACCTGCACGAAGTGGACAAGGCGCTGGGGGAGCCTACTGAGTCCTGTGCCTGACCGGAAATCAGTCTGGTAGGAAGATTCCAGAGGCGGCTGCTGGCTCAGTTCCAGCTCGCAGGGCGCCCAGCGCAGGAAGGTGTGCCTCTTCCACAGGCGCTCCAGGTCTTTGCGTCTTCCGATCCCCTGCAGCAGGCAGTAGGGGCCCTCCTCAACGGTACGGGCCCTTGGCCCACAGTCTCGGCGTCCAGGATTTGCTTGGACCCCATCTAATCCCACGTCAGCTCGGTAAGGATGGGGTTGCGCCTGGCCTCCCTAGCCTACACCCTGCATTCTCAGTAATGTCATCCATTTTAGCATGAAGCCTTTGCGTGGTCCCCTGGGATATTTGTACACTGCTGGGCAAACTAGCCAAGAAAACCAAGGCAGAGTTGCCCCTGTCTGGGGGATGGAATTTTTAGCCGTGGGAAGGGTTAGGGGAAATAGATGCTTATTTGAGAAACCTTTGCTCTCCTAAAGGTTTTATCTCTACCCTACCGGCTCCATCCTCTGTCAGCCAGGGGCTCCTCCCCCTTCCTCTTTCCAGCACTCACTTTGTCGTAAGAAGTGCGGTTGTCGTGCTTGGAGAAGTAGTGTTGCTTTACTGGCTCCTGAAAGAAGACAAGAAGGAAGGTCAGGGGAGGGGGCATGCTGACCTGCTCCTGCAGATACTGCCTCAGGGCCCATGATTGGGACAAGTTGCAGGAGCCACGGCTTCTAAATTGCTAAAGTGCTAACACCCTGAAAGGGTAGAGAGGAAAGCTTGCCCTAAATAGAAGCTTTGGGACACCCTGTCACCAGTGGAGGGCTTTAAATCCAAGTGCCCTGGGAGTGGCCTTCGGTCTTCTCCCTCCAACCAAAATCACTCCCTAACAGCATAGCCATGCTCTGAGCCCTAAAAGACATCTGGAAAGAAATACGTCTGTCTCCATCTGAGGGCGTCTGCTGGATCCCAGAATCAATAGCCAACTGCCTACTCCACATCTTTGTGGCAAGGCATGGCAGGACATCTCTAAACACGTCACTGATGAATGAATCACTCTTGAACCCATTTTGCCTACAGCTGAGGCCATGGCAGCTGACAGCTAGATCCAAATACTTGAGTCTTCTCTATTTTTTGTTTATTGTTTTGATTTTTTTAAAAAAAATTTATTTAATTTATATTTTATGTATGAGTGCTCTGCATATATACCTGCATGCTAGAAGAGGGCATCAGATCTTATCACAGATGGTTGTGAGCCACTATGTGGTTGCTGGGAATTGAACTCAGGACCTCTGGAAGAGCAGCCAGTGCTCTTAACTACTGAGCTATCTCCCCAGCCCCTGTTTGTTGTTTTGAACACAGAGTCTTGCTACATAGCCAAGCTGAGTTGGAATTCACTACACAGCCCAGGTTAGACTTGAAGATCCTCTGCCTCAGCCTCCCAGATGCTGCAAGGCTGCACCTGGCTTGTCCTGGTGGAAACCACCGACCTCTATTGCCTGAAATATTGCCAGAGCTTCCCACCTATATCTGTACTTTCAAGATCCTCACTCCCAGTGTGGTGTCCTCTCAGTAGCCAGAAATTCCTTAAGTACATAAACCAGAGCACATCTTGTTTGTCAAAAATCTGCAAAAAGCTTTTTATGTTTGTAACAACCAAAATCATAATAGTGGTCCATGAGAGCCACATGACACAGATCCTCTGACTCTACTTCCACCATACTAGTCTTCTCTCTAAACACACCAGCAGCTCCTTCCTTAGACCTGATCTGGTGAGATCTGCCATGGATGGGGTGGTATTAGTAATGGCTGACAACAAGCTCAGATAAAATGCAGAATTTGGGGTATCTCAGTAGTAAAGTGTTAGTGCAGCTGGTTTGAGGCTTTGGTTTTTAATCCCCAGAACTGGGGGGCATGGGAGGAAGAAAAGAAAAAGAAATGAAGAAAGAAAGGAAAGAAACTAGTTCCATCAAAGATTGATGATTCAGTTAAAATCAAGTCTGTGGTATATCTTTAACAGTCTACCCTTTCAGCACTTCCTCCATTAGCTATTACATATCTGTGATCTTCAAACAGCATGATAACTCAACGAAGACAGGAAGCTGGCCAGCGCTTCTTATACAGGTGGGTGTCCTGGTGACACACTGGCACTAAAACCCCAGGGCTCTTGGGTTTAGCTCAGTGGTGAGAGTGGGTTTTGGATGTTGCAAGGCCCTGGGTTCAACACACACACACACACACACACACACACACACACACACACACACACACAAGAATCAACTAACAACCAAGGCTGTTTAGTTTTAGTTTTAGTTTTTGTTTTTTTTTGTTTTGTTTTGTTTTTTTGAGACAGGGTTTCTCTGTGTAGTTTTGGTACCTGTCCTGGATCTTGCTCTGTAGACCAGGCTGGCCTCCAATTCACAGAGATCCGCCTGGCTCTGACTCCCGAGTGCTGGAATTAAAGGTGTGCCTGACTCAAGGCTATTTAGAAGAAAAAAAAAATAGAAGAAATTCTTCAGAATCTAGAGCAGGCAAAGGATTCTTAGACTTGACACTAAAATCAAAGGCAAAAAAGAAAAAGTAAGCCAGATGTGGTGGGCCATGCTGTAATCCCAGTATTTGGGAGGTGGGACCAGGCAGGTCAGTAGGCAGGGGTGGCACACAACTTTAAGCCCAGCACTCAGGAGGCTGAGGCAGACAGATCTCTGTAGTTTGAAGTCAGCCTGGTCTACAAAGAGAATTAATTCCAGGGCAGGTAGAAATACACAAAGAAACCCTGTCTTGAAAACCCAAAACCAACCAACTAACTACACAAACAGACAAACTAGACCTTATCAGATCTTAAAATATTTCTGTTCTTGGGAACTACAGAGATGTCTCAGTGGTTAGTGTCTTTACTGCTCCTGCAGAGGATCCAGGTTCAGTTACCACATCCTTATCAGGTGGCTCACAAGCACTTGTAATCCCAGGTCCAGGGGATGAACACCGTTTGGCCTCTTCTAGCACCCGCACACATTTGGTGCACACAAAATCATGCAGGCACACACATACACATGTAAGAATAAGTAAATCTTTTTAAAAATTGTGCCAGGCATGACGGCCGTGTCTGAAATCCCAGCATTTAGGAGACTGAGATGGGAGGTTTGTCACCAGTTCAAGGCCAGCCTGGGCTACACAGGGAGGCCCTATCTCCCAAAAAGATTGTCCTATGAAAATCCCTAAGAAGAGGATGAAGACAAGCTACAGACTGGGGGAAAATAAACTTGCAAACCACATATTCAACAAGGACTGGAATCTAGTATAATGATGTCATTGCAATAGTAAAATAACAAACAATCCAATAAGAAATGGACAAATAACATGAAGATGTTTCACAAAAAAAGGATATTCAGATGACAAATAACATGAAAAGATGCCTAACGTTATTAACTACTAGAGAAATGCAGATCAACATCACAATGAAATCTTATCACCTGTGTATCAGAATGGTCAAACTAAAAATAGAGACAATGCCAAGTGTTAGTGAAAACGCAGGGAAATTGGATCATTCATGCACTGCTGGTGGGAATGTAAAATGGCAAGGCTACAATGGAAAACAGCTTGACAGTTTCTTAAAAAACTAAACATGCAACTACCATATGATCCAGCAACGGAGCTTCTGGGCATTTATCCCAGAAAAAAGAAAACTTATGTTCACCCAAAGATCTGCACAAATGTTCATAGCAGCTTTATTTATAAGAGCCAAAACTGGAATCAGCTCAGATACCCTTTAATAAAGCGAATGCTCAAACAATCCAATACATACAAACCATAGAACGCTACTTAGTAATGAAAAGAAACGAGCTATTTATAGCCACAGCCACTTGGATGACTCTCCAGGAAATTACACTGAGCCAAAAAAACCAACCTCCAAGGTTGTGTACTGTATTATTACACTTGTATGGCAGTTTTTCCCTTTAAATCATTGATTTGTGGAGACAGGATTTCACATGGCCGCCCAAACTGTCCTGGGCTCACTGTGCAGCTTAGGCTAGTTTCGAACTTGTAGTCATCTTCCTACCTCAGTCTGCCGTGTGCTGGGATTGTAGAAGTGGGCCACAATGCCTGTCTAATGTTTTTTCTTTTGAGACAAGGTCTCCCAGTGGAGGCCTGGCTGGCCTGGAACTCTAAGGCTTCCTGCTCTCTGCCCTTTTAGTATCAGAAGTGTTATCAGTGTTAACCACCACACTTGGTCCAACATTCTCAAGTGACAGAATTTTAGAAGTTAAGGCAGTTTGGTAGGAACTGGGAAGGAACAGAGGCACAGGAGGCAGGCAGGTATGCTGGTAAAAGGCCAACACCAAGGTTCTTGATGATGTTGGGTAGAAAGTTAACTCTGCTGGTGGCTATGTGAACCTGCACTGGATAACATCCTATAGAGCTTAGTACATAGACACCAATGCAACTATGGCAATTTGAATGAAATTGGTAAATGGCAATCATGTCAATTTTTATAGCTTTGTAAAATGTTGCTATTAAAGAAAACTGGGCAAAATGCAGAAGGGATCTCTAATATTTCTTCTAAGCATTTATTAATGTATAGTCATTTCAATGAAAAAAGTCTGAGGCCTGTAAGATGAAAGGTGTGCACATGTGTGAAGTAAATAAATAAATGTAACCAAGCATTATTGTGTATCCCTGTAATCCCAAAACAAAGGAATGGAGGCAGCTGGATCAGAAGTTCAAGGTTGAACTAGGAATGCAGTTCAGTTAGTAGAGTGTGTTCCCATCATTCAGGGGCTGGTCTCAACAGTACGCAAAGTGAAATGTTGTGGGATATTTATAAGCTGAGTGAAGATGTATTGCTGTGATTGTTGTAATAAAAAGCTGAACAGCCAATAGCTAGGCAGGAGGTATAGGCAGGATTTCCAGGGAGAGAAAGGAAGAGAAGGAAGAATCTAGGCATGCAGGAGATGCCAGGAGACACAGAGTAGAAGCAGGAGGTGCAAGATGGAAGAGAGGTAATGCCATGTGATAGAACATAAATGAATATAAATGGGTTAATTTGAGTTATAAGAGCTAGTTTGGAACAAGCCTAAGCTATAGGCCAATCTTTCATAATTAATAAGAAGTCCCTGTGTCATTATTTGGGAGCTGGCTGGTAGGACAGAAAAAGACTTGTTACATAAGGTGTCCAATGTGGGGGCACATATTTCCATATAGGACCTGAGAAAGCTTAAAAAAAAAAAAATTCCAAACACACAAACACAGAGCCAGACACGGCTTTCTAGTCCCACAGTCTCTCAGCCAGCCGTAGCATACAGAGATATGCTCGGGCCACTGCCTGCAGGCTTGAGCCAGCCAGTGCCGTGTGCAGAGCCAAGCAGCAGGTTTAAGGCTTGCTTCATGAGGTCAGAGAAGGCTGCAGGTGCACAGTACAGTGGTCCAGATCGAGAAAGCCTTTAAACACATAGAGTAAAAGATGGGTCTAGACAGTCATAGGAAAAAAAAAAATAGTGGCCGGGCAGTGTTGGCACATTCATTTAATCCCAGCACTCAGGAGGCAGAGGCAGGGGATCTTTTTGAGTTTGAGGCCAGCCTGGGCTACAGAGTGAGATCCAGGACAGCCAGCACTGCACAGAGAAATCCTGTTTTGAAAAAAACAAAAACAAAAACAAAACAAAACAAAACAAAAAAAGTTTTAAAATAATAAAATATTTAAAGAGAGAATAAAGTAATATAAAAGAAAAAAACAAGCAAAGCTGGGAAATACACAGGGAGTCTAGATCCTGCATGATGCTTTGTTGACTTTGAATTTTTTGAATGCTGATAAGCAAACAGCAGCTGCCTAGAGACACTGGATTATGGAAGGGACTGATGAATTAAACCAGCCTATATACTTTAGAGATGTCTTGGCTTCAAAATGGAAGTCAGGAAATGTGTTGTGGTGGGGAAGAGGTTATGCCTTTGTTTCCATGGGAAACAAAAAGTTATGGTTCTCTTCAAAATTAATGAAGATCAAATTTGATTGGGGGAGACCTGAAAATCCTGACTACAGACATGAAAAAGAAACCAAGAAAGACTACAGGACAGGTGACATGTATGCTGATCCCTCTGCATGAGGACAGCTCTCAGACTGGATGAGACATGATAAATCTTGTTGGCTATGGAGTCCTCATAACTTATTATTACATGCCATCCTTTCCTATGGCGTGGATAGAGGTTTGGTTATACAGCCCAAATGGACTTATAAAGTTTACAGATGCCTTTTACCTGCTCAAACATAAAACAAAAACAAAAATCATCTTTTTTGTTTGTTTGTTTGTTTTTTGAGACAGAGTTTCTCTGTATAGTTTTGTATAGACCAGGCTGGCCTGGAACTCACAGAGATATGCCTGGTTCTGCCTCCTGAATGCTGGGATTAAAGGTGTGTGCCACTGCTGCCTGGCAAAAAATCATCTTTAACTGACTTGTGCACTCTGCACATTCCAGACTTGTGTTAATGCAGATATACATGCTAACTTTAAAAGTTTGTGTTTTTGGGAAAAAGAAAAAAGGACCAGACACCAATAAAGGCAAGTAGCCTAGGTGATTCAGCCTCTCAGAATGCCTCTGTTGCAGTTTCCTCAAAATTCTACATCCAGAACAATTTCATAGCTGCTAGCTGAGATGGTCCAGCCTCATAGGTTGCATAGCTAAAACTTCTCATAAGCTCTACATTTTCCCATCACACAGAGACTAAATATATATATATGTATATATGTATAGCTAGCTCTCTCAGAACTTGATCATTATCCCAATTTCCTCAGGGTCTCCTAAAGATGCTGTCACCTCCCCCAGCCCCCCACAACAGGAAGCAGTCTAAAGAACACAACACCCACATTCCCAAGAGGTAGGGTGGGTAGTTCTTGGTCATTTGGTGGATTATGGATAATTGTCATCATTTGGGGGGTTGGTTACAAATTGTTACTGGTCATGGTCAGGGAAAGAGCTGAACAAAGGAGATTAGATTCAGGGATCTCTTTCTAAAGGGAAAAAGGGGGTTAGAGTATAGAAATGATGGGATGAAAGGTAGATTGTTAAGTCTAGTTTTGAACAACCATTAGTTTCAAATATTTTACAATTTGGATATTGATACAAATTTAAGGTTATTTTTGTTATACTGTATATATATATTTCTACTCTTGTTTAAGGTATTGTACCTATGCAGCTCATTTAAAAATTAATGTAAAGCCAGGTGGTTGTGGCACATGCCTTTAATCCCAGCATTCACTCAGGAGGCAGAGGCAGGCAGATCTCTGTGAGTTCGAGGCCAGCCTGGGCTACAGAGTGAGTTCCAGGAAAGGCGCAAAGCTGCACAGAGAAACTCTGTCTCGAAAACCCCCCCCCCAAAAAAAAAAAAGTCAAATTGAGATATATTTTAGATAGATGGTCTTCAAACACTTCAGAGACCTACAGAATATGGCATTTAAGATGTTTTAATAACATAAGGCTTTTCATGACAGTGAGATGTGTCTGCTCCTGGCAGCACCAATCTGCTTCATAAAAGGATGATGGGCATCAAAGAATCTCCATATGGAGTTTGCTTTCACTGTGTCAAAGTCAGCCGCTGGGCAAGAAACTGCCCTTGCCTCCAGTGCTGACAGTATGCTGTCTAAACCGGATGAGCAGGACACAAAAGCAAGTGAGTGTCAAACTTTGCCAAGACAAGGTAAGACAGTCCTTCAAAATTCCTGCTTCACAGGAAAGCCTGTCACATAGTCTAGGCCTGTAGGCTGAAGATGGATGCCCCAATGTTGCATAGGGAACTTGGGTGACTGTCCAGGCAGTCAGATGTCTGTGCTTTTTTTTTTTTTTTTTTTTTATTTTTTTTTTTTTTTGGTTTTTCGAGACAGGGTTTCTCTGTGTAGCTTTGCGCCTTTCCTGGAACTCACTTGGTAGTCCAGGCTGGCCTCGAACTCACAGAGATCCGCCTGCCTCTGCCTCCCGAGTGCTGGGATTAAAGGCGTGCACCACCACCGCTCGGCGCGTCTCTGTCATTTCTTGCTCTGCACTTCCTGTTTAATCAGGTCATATTATATTCTTCTTGAGTCTCTGATTGAATCGAAGATTAGATAGTTATAGTTACAGTTTTCCTTAGTTTTAAGAGAAAGTAAATCAGGTATAAAACTTTGGACTCACCAAGATAGGATAGATAGCCGGGCGGTGGTGGTGCACGCCTTTAATCCCAGCACTTGGGAGGCAGAGGCAGGCGGATCTCTGTGAGTTCGAGGCCAGCCTGGGCTACCAAGTGAGTTCCAGGACAGGCACAAAGCTACACAGAGAAACCCTGTCTCGGAAAAAAAAAAAAAAGATAGGAAAGATAGGATAGATAATGGAGTATTTTCTTTTTTTAATTTGCCAATACTAACAGACAGGTGCTGTGGGATGTACTGTATGTTAAATGTGTTGCCCTGATTGGTTAATAAATAAAATACTGATTGGCCAGTAGCCAGGCAGAAAGTATAGGCAGGACAAACAGAGAAGAGAATTCTGGGAAGTGGAAGGCTGATGCAGAGAGACACTGCCAGCCGCTGCCATGAAAAGCGAGATGTAAGGTACTGATAAGCCACAAGCCACGTGGCAACTTATAGACTAATAGAAATGGGTTAATTTAAGATAGAAGAACTAGATAACAAGAAGCCTGCTGCGGCCATACAGTTTGTAAGCAATATAAGTCTCTGTGTGTTAACTTGGTTTGGTCTGAGCGCCTACGGGACTGGCAGGTGAGAGGGATTTGTCCTGACCATGGGCCAGGCAGAACCAGAAAAACTCTAGCTACAGACAGGACACTGTGAATGTAATTCTTACCTAATAATTGTTCTTTTTTGTTGTTGTTGATGTTTTCAAGACAGCGTTTCTCTGTGTAGTTTTGGTGCCTGTCCTAGATCTTGCTCTGTAGACCAGGCTGGCCTCAAACTCACAGAGATCCTCCTGGCTCTGCCTCCCAAGTGCTGGGATTAAAGGTGTGCATCACCACCGCCCAGCTCTGATAATTGTTCTTATTGTATATAGTTTTACTATGTTAGAGTTAAAACCCTTTTTATTTAGACAGAAAGGTGGAAATGTTGTAGGATATTTGTACACTGTGTGAAGATGTATTGCTGTGATTGTTATGATAAAAAACTGAATGGCCAATAGACAGGAGGTATAGGTGGGATTTCTAGGGAGAGAAAGGAGGAGGAGGAATCTAGGAGTGCAAGATTAATATAAATGGGTTAATGTAAGTTATAAGAGCTAGTTAGGAATAAGTTTAAGCTATAGTCTGGGTTTTCATAATTAATAAGAAGTTTCTGTGTTATTATTTGGGAGCTGGCTGGTGGGACAGAAAACAACTCGTTTCAGTGGAAGTGAGGGCACCTTCCTATAATCTCAGCAGTTGGGAGGTAGAGGCAAGACAGTCAGATATTCAAGGCTATTTTCAGTTCCAAATGATTAAAGATCCTCTCTCCAAAACAACAAGAACAAAGTCCAAGTTCATCCATAGCTACACAGAAAGTTCAAAGCCAGCTTGGTCCAGTCTCAACAAAAATAAATACTGGAAAAGGTGTGGGGGAGCAGATTCTGTGAAGCTAGGTCAGTCTTCAAAGTGCTCGCTATACAAACATGAGGATCTAAGCCCCATCCCCAGAACCCACATAGAAAGCTGGATATGGTGGTATGGTGGTGCACCCTTGAAACCCGAGGGCTGGATATGGTGGTATGGTGGTGCACCCTTGCAACCC
>CABHPQ010168097.1:0-20153 GCA_902168405.1 Peromyscus aztecus | reverse complement strand
CCTAATGCGAGGTTTCCCCTTTTCCCTTTAAAAACTGCCATTTGCCTGTGTGCCACGTCTGTCTCCTCTCTATCCAGAGACAGTCCTCTGTCCCTCTGGGGCCAATGCCCCTGTCCCCTTTCCCTGGTCCCCTTCCCCTTCTCCCTCATCCCCTACCTCCTTGACCACAGCATCCTAGCCCATTCTAACACAGACCCCCCCTTTTCTCTTCTGAAGACGGACACCTGCAAGGTCATTTGCTGCTGTTTTCTGCCCCAGTCAGGAAGCAGCCACTTTAACTTTTCTTCCCTGCTTAATAAAGGATCTCTCCCCGGGAGGTGATGGTGCACGCCTTTAATCCCAGCACTCGGGAGGCAGAGGCAGGGGAATCTCTGTGAGTTCGAGGCCAGCCTGGGCTACAAGAGCGAGTTCCAGGACAGGCGCAAAGCTACAGAGAAACCCTGTCTCAAAAAAACAAACAAATAAATAGATAGATAAATATATAAATATAAATAAACATATAAATAAATAAATAAATGAATGAATAAATAAATAAATAAATAAAGGCCCTCTCTGTGTCTCTGTGAAAACAGGTGTTCGGGTGTGGTTTGTGCCTAATCCGGGGTCGGGGAGGGACCCCCGCACACTGTTGGGGTCCCCTTCACTATGGGATAGCAAGTCTCTTCCCGGGCTCCCGGGGCTCCCGGGGCTCCGCCCTGGCTGCCCACACCGGATCCCTTCCGTGCTCCCTCTCGCTGCCCTCACAGGCGGCTTCGGGCATTCCGAGGTTCCCGCCTCCATTTTTCAGGTGAGAAGTGGGGGCGGAGGACTCGGGAGGTCTGTGCCGGGAGCCGGGCCTGAGGGTTCGGCCCCGTGGGGTTTGGGCTAGCTGTGGCTAGAGGCGCTTCGTGACACGTCGGAAACCGTTGGGCCCCGACGGAAGACCGTTAAAACCGTTAAAAGCCTTCGGCCTCGTGCGGCCGCGGGGCGGGGCCAAGGAGCGGCATTCCCATTGGTGAGCGCCCCCGGGGGCGGGGCCCCACCTCGTCGGGGGGTGGGGTTTCCCCCTGGCACGCGTCCCGTCCCTCGGCGAAGCCTCAAGTGTGCGCGTGTGGTGCGGGCGCCGGAGGTGAGGACGCGTGAGGAGGGGGCAGGGATGGAGCCCGCGGGGGACACCGAGGCTTCCGGGGGAGATGAGTCAGGGACCGGGGATCCGAGAAGCCCGCTGGAATTGTCTTTATTGTGGGGAACAAACCGAACGAACACTTCCGTCTGGGAAGCACATAGGGAATAGGGTCCCGAGCGTGGAGGCCGTGAAACAGTGTGTTTCATTATACCTACTCACTGGGAGGGAGTCGTGTGAAGTCAGGAAACAACTCTGAAGAACTGGTTGTCGCCTTCCGTCATGTGGGTCTTGGGGATCGAACTTGTGCTCTCAGGGTCGGCAGCAAGCACCTTTACCCACTGAGCTATCTCTTTAGCCCTTGGAGAGAGATTCTTGACCAGCCAGACATTGTGAGAATTAACAATTCCTCCTGGCGATTATGTGGAAGAGGACCAGAAGTCTGAGGAAGAGACTGGCGTTTTCTGCGTTAAAGGAGGGGAGGTGTGGGGGATATAGAGGATTTAGGACATAGGGTGTGGAGGGAGGTGCTGGAAAGGATTCGCAGAGCTGGGATAGGAGAATGGCAAATTCTAGGACAGCCTGAGCTCTATAGGGAGTTTCAGGTCTATCTCTTGTTAAGTAGTGGAACCCTGCCCCCCCATCTACCTCCCCTCCCCCCCAAATTAAACTGGAAGCCAGACGGTGGAGGCACAAGCCTTTAATCCCAGCACTTGGGAGGCAGAGGCAGGCAGAATTCTAGGACAGTTAGGGCTACATGGAGAAACCCTGTATCAAAAACAAACAAACAAAAAAATCTCAGAGGAGTCACTCTGACTGCTAGGCCACCCTCTCTTCACACACATTCTTTATTCATCCAGAGCTTTTCTTGTGGAGATAGTGGCTTCACTTTCTTCTTTCATACTTTCTTTACTAAAGATGAGTTGATAAATGAACAGGGAACCCTGCACTTGAAAGGTTCAAATCTGTGCTTTTAAGGTATCATTTACCTTGATAGGCATATTGGAATGGCTTATCTTGTATTCTTGTCTGGTAGAATCATTAAGGAGAGGGCTTTGGCTGTTCTGTGGAAAGTTAAAAGCTCATTTAGCTAACAGGAAACAAGTAAAAGCACAAAGGACAAGCTGAGGCTGAGGACATTATCCCATGTGGGCCTTAGACATAGTCAAGAGAATAAGAATATACCCTTGCCCTTTGTCAGAGACAGCCTCTAGATAGGTAGTCCATGGTGGCCTTGAACTCTCTGTCCTCTGCCTTGGTTTCTCTAGTGCTGAAATTATGGATGTGCACCACTACGATTGGCATTATCACAAGTTTTTCAAAATAATTTTTATTGATCTGTATGGATGTTTTGCCTACATGTTTGTCTGTATACCACATGCATACAGTGCCTGAGGATGCCAGAAGAGGGTGTCGGGGCCCTCAGGACTCAAGTTAACAGATGGTTGTGATCTGCCAGCCATGTAGGTGCTAGGAATCAAACCTGGGTCCTTTGGAAAAGCAGCCAGTACTATTAGCCACTGAGCCTCCCTCCAGCCCCTATCACAGGGTAGCACTATGTAGCTCTAGCTGGCCTGGAATTCACTATGTAGATAAGGCTGGCTTCAAATTTACAGAGTTCTGCCAGACTCCCTATGAAGCTTAGGTTGCCATTAAACTTGTCCCAATCTTCCTGCTTCCACCTTGTAGAGTTAAGATTACAGGTGTGTAACCAACACATCTGGCTCATTGTGCAGTTTAGTAGCAGATAAGGTCTTACTTTGGGCACATTAAGTAGTGGAATTTTTCACCAATTGGATCAGAACAAAACTGCTGAAATGTTCTTACATGTAATTAGTACATTTGGAAATGTTATACTGTATTAATGTTCTGAATAATTCTCTGTTCTCTAATAGAAGTATTAAAATGAATTTTAATGTCTGGAATATCAAAGAGATGCTCAGTATTCCCTCAGGCTCTGGGTAAGTTTCCTAGGTTTGGGGGGTTTTGTTTTGTTGTTGTTGTTGTTTGTTTTGTTTTGATATTTAAGCCCTGTGGTTTTATTGATTTCCTAGAAAATCTCATTCCTATAGTTGGAGTGGCTGTTGAATAATGCTAGAGTTTCTGTATTGCCTTTCTTTTTCTTCTCCTCCATTACTGCTGTTCCTTTTTATGCTTGTCCTTTTCCTCTCACTTATTTTCTGATTGGAAAAGTGCTGTCAGTTTAGGGGAGATAGCCGAGGGTAAAGTGTTTGCCTGTCAAGTGTGAAGACTTGAGTTTGAATCCCCAAACCCATATAAAAAGTTGGGCACAGTGACATGTGCCTGATATCCCATCCATGATGAGTTGGGAGATAGCGACAGCTCTGGAAGCTCACAGGCTAGCCAGCTTGGCCTGTGTGGCAAAGTTCCAATGAGAGACCTTGTCTCCAATAAAAGATGGAAGGCACCTAAGGACAAGCAAGCACCCAGTGTTGTCCTTTGATTTCTATACAGATGCTGTTCATACACACACACACACACACACACACACCCATACACCCATACGTACACCTGCATCCACATGACTATGCATTTGAACATCTACACAGACACACCCATAGATAGTATCAATGCAGGTCTGTATATCAGCTCTGTATACAACATTCAGTCTTGCGACTGGATCTGTGAGAATCAGAGATAGAGCCCCAAATCTTGAAACTGACCTGAATTAAGCAATGCTTTTGGAATAGAAAGAAATAGTGTGTGTGTGTGTGTGTGTGTGTGTGTGTGTGTGTGTGTGTGTGTGAGCATACACATGCTACAGCATGTATGTAGAGGTCAGAGGACATGTGGGAGTTGGTTCTTTCCACATGTGAGCCTCAGGGATTGAATTTAGGGGCAAGCACTTTTACCCACTGAACCATCTTGCTGGCCCCATTTCTTGTTTTGTTTGTCTAGACAGGGTTTTGAAATGCATGTGCAACTACCACTTGGCCCATTTCTAGTTTGGGTTTTGTTTGTTTGTTTTTTGAGACAAGGTTTCTCTGTGTAACAGCTCTGGCTATTCTGGAACTCACTTTGTAGACAAGGCTGGCCCTGAACTCACTGAGATATGCCTATCTCTGCCTCCTGAATGCTGCCTCCAAGTGCATGGGCCACCACCACCCGGCTGTGTTAAGGTCTTACATAGCACAGGCTGCCTTTGAACTCCTTATATTCCTGCCCCCATCTCCTAAGTGCCAGCATTACAGTAGGAATTGTAGGAGCCACCATATCAGGCTTTGTGGATGTTTTGTTTTGTTTTTTTGGTTTTTTTGAGACAGGGTTTCTCTGTGTAGTTTTGGTGCCTGTCCTGGAGCTCGCTTTGTAGACCAGGCTGGCCTCGAACTCACAGAGATTCACCTGGCTCTGCCTTCCGAGTGCTGGGATTAAAGGCTTGCGCCACCACCGCCCGGCTTGTTTTGTTTTTGAGGCAGTTTCTATACATAGCCCTGGCAGTTGTGTAACTCACTATGTAGACCAGGCCAGCCTTTAACTCACAAAGATCTGCCTGCCTCTGCCTTGTGAGTTTCTGAGATTAAAGGCTTGTAACAGGGTTAAAGCCACCCCCAGCTCAGGCTCTTGTGTTTGTATTGTTACAGCTCCTTCTCTTTCCTTCACTTTCCAAATGTTAGGTTAAAAATATGTATTTATATAGGTTTAAAAATTCACAAACATGGCCAGGCAGTGGTGGCACACTCCTTTGATCCCAGCACTCAGGAGGCAGAGCCAGGCGGAACTCTGTGAGTTCGAGGCCAGCCTGGACTACAGAGTGAGTTCCAGGACAGGCACCAAAACTATAGAGAGAAACCCTGTCTCGGAAAAAAAAATTTTTTTTTTCACAAAAATGATATGTAATAGAGTTCACTTTAAGTAAAGTTCTACTTTTTAAACTTATTTTTTTGTGTGTTTGGGGGAGGGTACACATGCTATGGTATGTGTATGAAATTCAGAGGAGCTGATTCTCATTTCCTGCCTTTATGAGTTCCAGGTTGTCAGCTTACCAGACTTGTGTGGCAAGTGCCTCTACCTGTTGAGCAGTCTTTCCCTAACAGTTTTTACTTTTTTGTACTCAAAATTATTTTTGGCCAGGCATGATTTTAGTCCCTACACTTGGGAGTCAGAAGTAGGCGGATCTCTGTGAGTTTGAGGCCAGCCTGGTCTACAAAACAAGTTCCAGATTGTCCAGGACTACACAGAGAAACGCTGTCTCAAAAAAGCAATAAAACAACGAAATTATTTTTGTTTTGTTTTGTTTTGGTTTGGTTTTTTTTCGAGACAGGGTTTCTCTGTGTAGTTTTGGTGCCTGTCCTGGATATTACTCAGTATATGGCCATGAACTCACAGAGATCCGACTGGCTCTGCCTCCCGAGTGCTGGGATTAAAGGCGTGTGCCACCGCTACCCGGCACAAATTTGTTTTTTAAATTCATCTAAAAAATGGTGTTATAGCTCAAAATGCTGTGATACTGGAATAGTTGTGTCCATTCTTTCTTTTGAATTTCCATTTGCTTGTTCTCCAGTTGGCAGAATCCAAATGTGGGCATTCATAATTTCCTTGTGGTTCTGTAGAGGTCATTGAGGCAGTGTAGAGAGCACTTAGAGGTCAACACAAACACACCCAGAGCTACAGAACAGAGAGACCCTGTCTCAACTGCAAAACAAAATACTCTGAAATAGTGGCTGTGAGTTACGATTTCATTTGTTCAGGATGTTTGTTTACTTAATGTTTTCTTGCTTCATTTCAGGATCACTAAACCATCTAACTGGAATAGTAATCAGACTGATTGTTCTTCTCTCAGTGATTCCCAGTTCCTCTTTGGATCTCAGTTTTGTCCAGAAAATTCAGAGATTCTGTCCACATCCTTGGATGTTGGTGCCTACTCAAGACATCCAAAACAGACACAACAGAATTCTGTAGATGTGAGTCTGATTTCCAGCTAGTTAAATTTTTCTTTTTGAGACAGAATCTTGCTGTGTAGGCCAGTCTAAACTTCATCCTCCTGTCTCAGCCTCCTGGTTATTGGGGTTGTAGGTATAAGCCACCATCCTAACTCTGATTTCTGGAATTTCTCTGCACATATTTCATAGTTCTTATGGAGATAAGCTAAAAAGAGAATTATTCTATTGGAATATGAACGTACTTTAGAATTGTACTCTGACGATTACTATCCTAAATGGATTAGTGCTTGATTGATGACATTTGGTTTGGTTTAGCTTGGTTTTTGAGTCAGGGTCTCACTATGTAGCCTTGGCTATCCTGGAACCCTTTATATAGACCAGGTTATTAGAGATCTGCCTGCCTCCTCCTGAGTATTGGGATTAAAGCATCCACTACCATTCCCAGCTGATTCATGACTGACTTAATTAACCTAGAAGTCTGAAATTTAAAACACTTCTATGACCAGGCAGTGGTGACCCAACACTAGGGAAGCAGAGGCAAGCAGATCTCTGTTAGTTCAAGGCCTGCCTGGTCTATAAAGTAAGTTCCAGGACAGCCAGAGCTACTACACAGAGAAACCCTATCTTGAAAAAAAAAAAAAAAAAAAAACAACCAAACCAAACAAAAACCACTTATATGTATAGTTTCTTTTAGTGCCAAAACAACATAGAGTAGTATCAATCCCTTGACCATTTGTTTTTTGGGAGAGGCAAATATTCATATTTCCTAGCCTAATCATATATTATTATGAAAATTCATAAGAAACAATGGCTTTTTAAGATGAATTTATTTGTTTGTTTTCTTAGACAAAGCCTGGAACTAACTATGTAGACCAGGCTAGCCATGAACTCACAGAGATCTGCCTGCCTCTTGCTTGAGAATCCTAGGATTCAAGGCATGCACCATCATACTTGACACTTTTGTAAGTAGGAATAAAGGGGGTTAGAACAATGACTCAGTGGGACAAGTGCTTGCTTATAGACTTGAAGACCTGAGTTAGAATTCCTAGAGCTCATGTAGGATTCAGGCTTGGCAGCACATGTCTGTAACCTTGTACTCATTCAAGGAGATGGGGGAGACAGAAGTCCAGCTGTTGGGGCCACATTGCAAGACCCCCGAGCAGGACCACCACAAAGCCAATGTCTGATGCAAAACACAAAGGGATTTATGACAAACAAGCAAACCTGGGCTTGGTCAGCATCCAACATCTGACACAGTGGGTGGAGGAGGATGGCCCTGAGCTCTCAGGGTGAGGGGTTTCTAAAGGGAAAAACCGCAAACAGGGTGGTACAAGCCTTGGCGTCATATGATTGGGTGAGGGTGTGTAACCTTTGAATTTACTGGTTGGGGGTTACAGTTATCATTTTTGGGCAGGCCTGGACAAGTCCCAGGCTCTGTCCTTGAGCTGCCATGGAGACTTCCTGGCCTCGCATGTTCACATTGACCTGTGCACGTAGCTCTAAGTTGGTCAGTGGTCCCAGGCAATAAACAACTGGCTGAACATTGAACAGTCAGAGTATGTGCAGAAAGGGAGCTACTGCATGGACTATGTCTTTTGTTCATGGCCCTCCCAGAAACTGCTTGCTCAAGTCTCAGGAAACTAAAATTGAGGCCTGATCTCTGAGAGAAGACTGAGCAGCCTGTTATGGCATCTACTTGGTCCTTTCACAACAGGCCAGCTAGCCTGTCATATACAGCAGTGAAGAACAAAGACCAACTCTTTCTCCAACACTGAGGTTGTCCTCTGACCTCCACATGCCCACAGTCATACACACACACACACACACACACACACACACACACACACACACACACGATTAAATAAGTAAAAATCAGCCCTTGACTTAAAGAAACGGAATAAAGTGACCAATTTTATTTTTCAGTCTGTTGATGGAACCTAGGGCCTAGTAGGGCAATGTTTTACCAGTGAGCTATAGGCACAGCTCTCCCTAATTTTTTTTTTTCTGGAGCTGAGGATAGAATTCAGGGCCTTGGTGCTTGCTAAGCAAGCGCTCTTAAATCCCCAACCCCCAGCTCTCTAATTTTTTAAAACATTTATTCTTGGGGCTGGAGAGATGGCTCAGCAGTTAAGATCACTGGATACTCTTCCAGAGGACCAGGTTCAGTTCCCAGCATCCACATGGCAGCTCAAAATTTTCTGTAACTCCAGTTCCAGGGGATCCAACACCCTCACACCAATGTACATGCAGGCAAAACACCATAAAAAGAAATAATTAAAACATTTGTTCTTTGACAATTTCATATATGTATAATGTACTTTGGTTCCCTTATCTTCTCTCATCTGCTTCTCCTTCCCACTAAACCCCTTCTTCCCAGCAAGTTTCCCACTGCTTTCCTGTGTCGTTTTATGGCCCATTACAATTGCTTCTTATTGTGTCTTTGCTTCTGAGACAGTCTCATATTGTCCTGGCTAGCCTCAGACTCATTGAATAGCCAAACTAACCTTGTAGCCAAAGATGACCATGAACTTCTTTATTATTATTGATTTTACACTTATTTATTTATTTATTTGTTTATTTGTTTATTTATTTATTTATTGTTTATTGTTTGTGTCTTTGGGCACAGAGGACACCTTGGTGGAGATGGTTCTGTCCTTCTACTGTGTGAATTCCAGGGATGGAGCACAGGTTGGCAGGCTTGGTGGCAACCATCTTTACCAGCTGAGCCATCTCCTAGGTGTGACCTTGAACTTTTGAACCTCCTGGCTTGCACTACTACTTACTTTGTTATCTTTTTATGAAAACTAATTACATTTGTTTATTTATTTATTTATTTATTTGTGGAGGTTGAGTACTGTCTTACTCAGGGTTCTATTGCTGTGAAGAGACACTATGACCAAGACAACTCTTATAAGAGAAAGCATCAACTGGGGGCTTGCTTTTAGTTTCAGAGGTTTGATACATTATCATCATGGTGGGGAGAATGGCAGCATGCAGGCAGATGCTGGAGCAGTAGCTGAGAGCTACATCCTGATTTGTAGGCAGAGACTCGGCTTGGCATGGCTTTTGAAACCTCAAAGCCCAGTCTCAGTGACATACTTCTTCCAACAGGGCCACACCTCCTAAGCCTTCTAATCCTTTTAAATAGTGCCACTCCCTGGGGACTAAGCATTCAAATATATGAGCCTTTGTGGCCGTTCTTATTCAAACACCCATAAGCAATGAAGTCAGAGAATTTGTGGAAATCAGGTCTCTGCCAAGATAATTAGCATACAAATATTATATATCATTATGGCTTTATCAAGCAAAATTTGTTGACTCTCCCCTCCACCTCTCCTTCTCCATTCTCTAGCCTCCACCTTATAGCCTTCTACACCCTTTGCACATTTCCACTGTCTTGTCACATTTCTTCTATTGTTCTCCACTCCTACATTCTTTTTCCCTTCTAGTTCCCTTTTCTACTTTCATAGACTATGCTCACACTCACATCCACACATACATATAGATAAGCATTAAAAACTGGCATCTGTCTGGGCAGTGGTGGTGCATGCCTTTAATCCTAGAGGCAGGCAGAGCTCTGTGAGTTCAAGGCCAGCCTGGTCTACAGAGCGAGTTCCAGAAGAGCCAAGGCTACACAAATCCTATCTTGGGGGAAAAAAACAAAAAACCACAACAGCAAAACCCCCTGAGATCTGCATGTGAAAGAAAACGTGAGATACTGAGTTTGAGATTTTCTGCTGCTGCTGCTTCTTCTTCTTCTTCTTCTTCTTCTTCTTCTTCTTCTTCTTCTTCTTCTTCTTCTTCTTCTTCGTTTTTGAGACAGAGTTTTACTCTAGCACAGACTGGACTAGAATTTATTGTGTCACCCAGGCTTTTTAAAACTCAAAGCTGGCCAGGTGGTGGTGGTGGTGGTGGTGGTGGTGCACACCTTTAACCCCAGCACTCGGGAGGCAGAGTCAGGCAGATCTCTGAGTTTCAAGGCCAGCCTGGTCTACAGAGTGAGATCCAGGACAGGCACCAAAACTACACGGAGAAACCCTGTGTGTGTGGGGGGGGAACCTCAAGGTTGTTACACCCAGTCGGTTGTGCACCACGAGGAAGTAGAGAGACAACATTTATGAGTTCTAAAGACTTTAATAAATCACCACATAATTGGGGTGACTGATCAGTCATTGCTGAAGGACAAGGATTCGGGAACCATGTTTCTCCTGGCAGTGTTTATGAGCTCAAGAACCACAAACATTTGTTGCTAAGTTACAGTTACAATTTCACCAATCAGGAGTCAAAGATTAGGGACTTTCCTTGAGTGTTCCATCATTGTCAACCAACACAAAATGCAAGCTTTTTAGTCCAACCAATCAGATTCATTTGTTCTTTCTGTTGTTAGGAACAGCGATAATATTTAAGAATTAAGGAATATAATAGACCATTTCTATTGTTTAAGGAGGAGTTGATCAGCCATTGGAAAGCCTACCCCAGGGCTTGGAAACCTGAACTTTATTTCACCCTATAGATAAAATCGAGTCTGAAGTCAATGGCAATGCCTAGGCCAAGCTGCTTTTGCCTGCTCCCTTCAAAGGCCATCCTCCTGCCTCTGCCTCCGGAGTGCTGGGATTCAAGACATGTACCACCATGCCTACTCTTTTAACTTTTTTTTTTAAGTCTAGAATTACATGTAATTTTATATTTAGATTTGCCTATATCAATAATGTGGTGAATAATGCTAGCTCAACGCTTTAGGTTAGTAAATCATTATATGTATGATTTCAGTACAAAAATTGATGCTAAGTCAGGCAACAGTGGCTCATGCCTTTAACCCTAGCACTTGGGAGGCAGAGGCAGGCGAATCTCTGTGAGTTGGAAGCCAACTTGGCCACAGCCAGGAACTACACAGTGAAACCCTGTCTCAAAAAAGTCAAAATCAGGGCCTAGAGAGATGGTTCAGTGGTTAAGAGCACTGACTGTTCTTCCAGATAACTCGAGTTCAATTCCCAGGACCCACATGGCAGCTCACAACCAACTGTAATTCCAGTTCTAGGGGACTGGACACCCATGGCAAAACACCAATGCACATAAAATAAAAATAAATTCAAACAAAGAAAAAAGCCAAAACCAAAAAATAATTGATGCTAGTGATATAAGGCATAAATTGACTTCCTGAATATTTAGAACACATTTTTCCTAAGAAATAAAGGAAATGGCTCTTCGTACTACAGCTTGTGCACATTATAAGCCTTGTGGAAGTTATCAACAGATACTGAGTTCAACAGAAGCTAAAAATATATTAATGTGAAACTTTAATACCACTTCTCAGAGACAGAGTAAATCATTTTCTGTTTTTTCCTATAAATGTATTCAGTTGGTTTTGAACCATTTTAGCTAAAATTTTAATATTTCTGTGCTGATAAGGCAGAAATTGTATTTACTTAGAAAGTTGCTTTATTATAATTTCCTGGTAGATACAAATAATGGAGATCTGTGCTTTATTTTCAACCATATGCTTGGTACTTAAATGCCATTAAATTCTGCATTGTACAGAGAAGAATGTGTGAAATTTGATGTTGATTTTTTTTTCCGTTTAACAGAATGAACCTAGTATTTTCACAAAATACCAGACAAAGCCCCAGTTGTTTGGAGGCAATGCAAAGGATGAAGGCTTGTTTTCTCTTCCTTTGCCAGTTGGAAAATCAAAAGGACTCTTGAAACAGTTTGAGGAAAAAAAACGAAGGACAACGGACAAATGTGACAGGTACACACACCTTTTAAGAGGATGAGAAAGCTCATGTTTTCTGAAGAAAACAAATGTACTATCAATAATCAAATAATTCAGTTTCAGCCAGGTGGTGGTGGTGCATGCCTTTAACCCCAGAACTCGGGAGGCAGAGCCAGGTGGATCTCTTGAGTTCGAGGCCAGCCTGGTCTACAGAGCAAATCCAGGACAGGCACCAAAGCTACACAGAGAAACCCTGTCTCGAAAAAAAAAATTTTCAATTTTAGTATAATAATATGTCTTAGGGTTGTGCATAGGAAACAGAAACAGAATCAGTATTACACACACATTGTGGGTATCCACGACAGAGAAAGATAAAGAATCTGATTTATTATGGAAATCCCATAAATCTGTCATATGCAAGCTAGAGAACCAGGGAAGCCAGTGATATAAGTATGAATCAGAGGGCCATAGAAGGCAGGTGAGAGATGGCTGCTCATTAAGTCTTGAAGTCTGACCTAGGAGCTCCAGTGTTTGGGAGCAGAAGACACTGGATGTCACACCCATGAGGGGAATCTTCCTTCTTTTGTCTCTGGTCAGGTCATCATTATTTTGGGTAATGTACCTGCACATTGATAAAGATTAACTTGGGTTTTTTTGTTTTAAGGGTATCATGTAGCCCGCCCTCCCTATGTATATCAGCAGTAGTGCTTACCTAGCATGACAAGACTCTAGTTTATTCTCTATCTCCATAAAATAAACAAATATTAAATGAAAAAGAAGGAGGGCAACATTGGAAGCTGAATGTTGGGGTTCACACCTGTAATCCCAGCTTTTAGGAGGCAGAAGCAGGAAGGTCAGGAGTTCAAGGTTGTCTTTGGCAACACAGTGAGTTCTATTTGCAGGTCAGTTTGGACCAACTACTGCAGACTTTATCTCCAAACAAAAATTGCAAAGCACTCCTACTTTTCTTCACTTTGCTTGTGTATTAGTTTCATTTTTGTTGCTGCCTATTATAAAATACCCAGACAAAAGCAACCTAAAGATGAAAGAGTTCATTGGGCTCCCAATTTCAGGTTACAGTCCATCTTTGTAGAGAAGTCAAGACAGCAGGAATGTAAAGCAGCTGGTGACAGCGCATCCACAGTTGGAGAGCAGAGAAGAATGTGTACGTGCATGTCCTCTTCCCTTCTTACACAGTCCAGGACCCACACCTAGGGAATGATGCTGCCCATTTTTAGGCTGAGTCTTCCCATGTCAATTAATGTAATCAAGACAATCATCAAGAAATATACCCACAGACTATCTTAATCTGGATAATTCTTACTAAGATTCCTTTCTCAGGTGATTCTACATTGTGTCAAGTTGACAATTAAAACTAACCATCACAGTGTGTGTGTGTGTGTGTGTGTGTGTGTGTGTGTGTGTGTGTGTGTCCCTGTCTATGGAGACAGAGGTGAGATTCAGATGTTTTCCTTTATCATTCTCCACCTTTTTTCTTTTCCACCTAATTTTTTGTCTTGGTGAACTTTGACCTCATGGATTCATCTTACATAGCTAGCTAGCAAGTCCCAAGGATCTTGTTTCTGTCTCCCCAGCACTGGAATTAGAGATATGCATCACCGTGCTTGACTTTTATGTACATGCTGGGCCTCCAAACAGCAAATATTCTACCCACTAAGCTGTTTTCCCACCCACCCTGCCTTGGTTTTTGAGGCAAGGTCTCTCACCAGGACCTGGGGCTCACTAATTAGGCTAGCTTAGCTGGCTGTTGAGACCCTGCAATTAAAAGAGTATGGCCTAGCTTTTTACATGGGTGCTTGGGATAGATCTTAAGACCTTATGTTTACATAGTAAGTACTTACCCACTGAGCTGATTTCCCAGTACTCAAACTCTAGCCTTTTAATTTTTTCTAATATGCTTTTGTTTGTTTGAGACAGGACCTCACTGTATAGCCCAGACTGGCTTTAAATTTGTAGTAATCCTTCTGCCTTAGCCTCTCAAGTGCTGGGGTTATAGGCACTAACACTTAGCTAGTAATTCCTCTTCGCTTTCCTCAGTGTGACTTGTAGATTTGAATGTAGCTTTTTGTCTCTGGAAAACAAAAACTCTATTTAAAAAAATGCAAAATTCAACTAATTTCTAAATTTCTGCCTTCTAATTTAATTTTTTTAATTTCCTAAATTTCTGCCTTCTAATTTAATTTTTATCTTTCCAGATCATCTAGCATAGGATATTAGATGACATTTATTATTATTATTGTTATTATTATTATTATTTTGGTTTTTCAAGACAAGATTTCTCTGTGTGGCCCCTGTCTGTCCTAGAATTCACTATGTAGACCAGGTTGGCCTCGAACTCACAGAGATCTGCCTGCCTCTGCTTCCTGAGTGCTAGGATTAAAGGCATGTGCCACTATCACCACCAGGCTAGATATGTCTGTGGTACATGATTTTTGTCTTGTGTAATTGAACATAGGGCTTCTCAAACATTAGGCAAGTGTTCTACCACTGAATGATACCCTCAATCCAGTGTAGGAGATGAATTCTTAAGTCCAAGTTTAAGACTTATTTTCTCACTTTTTTTAGATAGGTCTCACTATATAGAACAGGCTGACTTTGGAACTGTCTGGTATTCAACTACCTCTTCCACCCCTCCCCTCTCCCAGTGCTGGGACTAAAGGAATGAGTCATCATGCACAGCTGGACGTGGACAGAATTTCGTTTTCTTTTCTTTTTTTCTTTGAGACACAGTTTCTCTGTGTAGCCCTGGCTGTCCTGGAACTTGCTCTGTAGACCAGATTGGCCTTGAACTCACAGAGATCTGCCTGATTCTGCTTCCCCAGTACTGTTCTATATGAAGTTTCTTATTCAGTTGATTAAGAAATAACCCCCTAGGATTATTAGGGGGGCTATTACTGCACTTCCCAAGGAGCTGGGTTCAATTCTCAGCACCAACATGGTCATTCACAACCACCTGTAACTTCAGTTCCAGAGAACCTGATGTCCTCTTCTGGACTCTGGGGACACCAAGCACACGCGTGATGTACATACATATATGTAGGCAAAACACTCATACATGAAAAATAAAAATTAAATTTAAGCCAGACGTAATGGCACATTCCTTTATCTCAGCATTTGAACAGAGGTAGGTAGATCTCTGTGAGTACAAGGCCTGGTTTCCAAATTTAGTTCCAGGACAGCCAGAGCTACATAGTGAACCGTCTTGAAAAAACAAACAAAACAAAAATTTAAACCGGATGTAGTAGTGCATGTCTTCAGTAACGGAACTCAGAAAGCAGAGGCAGGCAGATCATTAATGTTCAATACCAGGCTGGTCTACATAAAGTTCCAGGCCAATGAGGGCTACCTAATGAGACCTTATCTTAAAAATGGAAAAGAAGCCCAGTGGTGGTACATGCCTTTAATTTCAGCACTGAGGAGGCAGAGACAGGTGGGTCTCTGAGTTCAAGGCCAGCCTGGTCTACAGAGCAAGTTCCAGGATAGCCAGGGCTACACAGAAAGCCTGTCATGGGTGGGGAGGGGGGGAAGAAAAGAAAAGAAATATATCTCTCAGCTAGGACCAACAAGATGGTACTTCCTGCTAGGCCTAACAGTGAGCTGAGTTCAATCCCTAGAGCCCACATGGCAGAAAGAGAGAGCGGACTCTTAAAAGTTGTCCTCTGACCTCCACACATACAGTACACACACACACACACACACACACACACACACACACACAAATACACAAATGAGAAGAAAAGAAAGGAAATCGGAAGCCAAGCATGGTGGTTTTCTCTCTAAATTCTCAGCATTTAGAAGGTTGAGGCAGGAGCATTACCAGGAATTGCAGGCAAGACTGGACTAATATGTAATCCTACGTTAAAAACGGTTGGTTGGGGGACTGGAGAGATGGCTCAGCAGCTAAGAGTATTTGCTGCTCTTGTAGAGGACCCAGGTTCAGTTCTCAGCACTCATGACAGCTCATAACTGTAACTCCACTTCCAGGGGATCCAGTGTTCTCTTCTCTCCTCCACAGGCACCAGGCACATACGTGCTGCAATAAATACGTACTTACAGACTGCTCATGCACATAAAATTATAAATATTTAGAATAAAACCTGAAAATACATTGAATGGGTAAAGGAACTTGCTATAAAAAGTGATGACTTGATTTTAATCCCTGGGACCCACATGGTGAAAAGAAAGAACTAACTCACACAAGTTGTTTTCTGACCTCCATGTCTACAATACACACATACACTCTAAATGAATGTAATAAAAAAGGCAGGGGGCCAGTTGGTGGCTAAGCCTCAGTGGTAAAAATACTTATTGACAACCCTGACAACCTGACTTTAATCCCCAGAATCTCTGTGGCTGAAGGAGAGCACAAACTCTCTCAAGTTTTTCTCTAGCCTCCACATAGGTGCTGTGCATTTGTGTGTGCACACACGAAATAAATGTAAATTTAAAATTTAAGAAATGCAAAATTTGTAATTTAAAAAACTATTTGTGTGCATGGTTTTGTTTGCTTGTTGTTTTGAAACACAGTCTCACTATATAGCCATGGTTGGCCAGGAGCTCTCTTTGCAGGCTGGCCTTGAACTCACAGAAATCCACCTGCTTCTAAAATCAGGAAAAAGAGCTGGAGAGATGGCCCAGCACTAATTGCTCTTGTAGAGGACTTAGGTTTGGTTCTCAGCACCCACATGGTGGTTCACAAACATCCTTAACTCCAGTTCCAGAAGATCCAACAACCTCTTCTGACCTCTGTGGACATCAGGCATGGGTATGGTGCTCAGAGACACACAATGCAGACAAAACACTCACACAAAATAAATAAATCTAAAAAAATAGGAATAAAAGGAAAATAAAGAAGCAGCAGGATGTAAAGAAGAAAAATGTGATGATTTGCATTGGAACTCAGTTGAGTTTTGGCTGGATAACTGAGATTTCTCAGGTAGAGTTTCCAACTCTGATCAAGCAGTGTTTTGATGCTAGATGAACACCTGCCATAATCAGATGTTATATGCTTTTTCAATATGGCACGAAGATTTATTCTCCCCCCTTTTTTCTTAACTATAGTGAGATGCTGTACAACTTTGTTTCTCATTTTCAAGAAGTCATTCACAAGGTAAGTAGAGCTAAGTTGCAGCGAATTAGAACATTGTGTATCTTAGGAATGGTAATCATTGTAGTGGCGTCAGCAAATGTAGACTAGCAGCATGTTTACCATTTCATGATTTGATGACAGGACAACAGTTTGTGCTTTTTTTTGTCTTTTTCTTTTTTTAAAATTTATGTTTAGTTCATGTGTTTGGGTGTTTTGCCTGCATATATGTCTGTACACCACGTGTGTGCAGTGCCCTCGGAGGCCAGAAGAAGGCATTGCATCCCCTGGAATTGGAATTATAGACAGTTGTGAGCCACCATGTGAGTAATGGGAATCAAACTCTGGTCTTCTGGAAGAGCAGACAGTACTCCCAACCTGAGCCACTTCTCCAGTCCCCATGTGATTTCTTTCTTAATTTTGGGTTTCTTAGCTGCAGACATCTGTGGAAAAGTCTGAGGAACATCTCAGTTCAAGAAGCCAGTCTATTTCGGATTCTTTGGAGACTATAGCCAAGACAAGTGAGTGTCCCAGGTTTATTTTTGTTTGGTTCTATTTGTAAATTTTTGTTAGCCTCTCAAGGTTGATGTTAGCAGAGGGCACTAGTGAGCCATGAGTGTGACCCTTCTGACCTTAGCCAGGTTTCCAGGGTGTAATTCCATACTGTTTAAGATGAGAGGATAGGTGTATAAAGTTGGGCCTGGATAGTGGACCCTACTGCTATGTGACAACACTTTTTTGCTTGTTTTTATTTTGTTTTGTTTTGTGACAGGGTATCTCTCTACATAGCTCTACCTGACTTGGAACTTATTAGCAGGCTGTCCTGGAACTCACAGAGATCTGCCTACCTCTGCTTCCCAGGTTCTGGGATTAAAGGCTTGTGTTACCACACTCTGCTTGTAAACCTTTGTGCTTTTTTTTTTTTTTTTTTTTGAGAAAAGTCTGTCTGTGTAGTCCTGGCTGGTCTGGAACAGCTGAGTTATAAAAGTATATATTAGAGAACATCACTTAGATATTTCAGACTTTAACTAGAGTTACAGTTGTAAACCTCCACAGTGTGTAAGCGCTGGGAATCGAACCCAGGTCCTCAGGAAGAGCAGGAGTGCTCTTAACCACTGAGCCATCTCTCTAGCCCATGCTAACATTTTACTCCCATGGTAGCTTTTGTGTTGTACTCCTCCTCTACTCAGTAATCTTGCGGTAGTTGTGTCAGCCTTCATACCTCATCCTAAAATGAATCAGCAGCCTCCCTGGTCTCACATGGCTTGCCCGCTGTGCTGTCTCTGGACACACTCCCCCTTCGGAGTTAGAAATATTCCAGTCACCGCTGTGCTTCTCACTGCCTTGGTTTCAGTGAGAGTTGTTTTGTGGTGAACCAGCCTTGGTCTCAATGTCAGTTATAGTGTGAGGTCTGTAAAATCCCCTCCCCCACCAATTAAGTGTTTTTACAAGTAGATGAACGCCCTTATAAACAGTCAACGCACAATTCTCCTTAGCTAAATACTTCTGTAGAATTTTCTAAGAAAAATAGATGATTATGCATCTGTACTTGTTTGCATTTTGTTTATTTTTTATTTTAAACTAATTCAAGTCAGCTTATTCACATGCCAAGGGATGAATTACTCATGATTTACAAAAATCAATGCCTTTGAGTAGCTCATAAAATAATTCCCATCTGTCTGAAAATAAGCACTGTACTGTTTATCTACTGATTTCCAACCTTGGCTACACACAGGGCAACTGTCCATCTGTTTAGAGATGTTAGAACTAGAACTGTTGCCCTCACAAGAATTAGCAATGCTGAGAACAGAGGCAAATGAGGCTGTTCCCTTGTATAATGTGATAGGGTGACTCAGTTGTCAGTGTTCCAGTCAATCTTTCTATTTCCATGACAGAAGAAGAGGTAAAGGAGTGCTGGGTGGTGGCGCACGCCTTTAGTCCCAGCACTCGGGAAGCAGAGGCAAGAGGCTCTGTGAACCTGAGTCCAGCCTGGTTACAGAGCAAGTTCCACCTCCCAGCTTGTCATTTGTTTATTATTTATTGTTTATTTTTCTTTCTTTCAGGCATTTCACACAAAGTATTTTATATAATCCTGAAAGGTATAGGTGCTTTTCTTTGTACTTATGGGGAAAAAATTTATTAGGAAAAACTGTCCTTGTTTTGTATTTAGTTCAAGAGACTGCACAGGTCCAGCGTGACTTGATGTTTGAATCAGTACGAGACAAAGGCAATATGGAACAGGCCATCCTTGAGATACAGAAGAGATTTGAAGCTGTAAGTATAAATGCAAGCTCTTGCTTTGCCTTGCCTTGTTGTCCAGGCTTATCTTGAGGTGCTGCACTCAAGTGATCTTGCCCCAGCCTTCCGAGTAGCTGAGGCTAAAGATACATGCTTTGCCCTGGTGTGCTTTTGGCTTTGTCTCTAAGACCAAGAGAGACACTTAGTGTGTGAGAAATTTTCATCCAAGACCAGAAACCAGGATAGTTCTTTTTAGTAAGTCAGGATACAGCCTACCCTCAGGGTTCCCTGGCAGCATGTGTACTCAGGCCTTGCTCACAGTGTAGCTATGCTTACTCTGTGAGAGACAAGCTAATAGGTTTTCTGTCCCCTGACAATAGGTTTCTCTGCCAACATAATAAGCCAAGCTGGGAGGTGGTGGCACAGGCCTTTAATCCCAGCACTTGGGAGGCAGAGGCAGGTGGATCTCTGTGAGTTCGAGGCCAGCCTGGTCTACAGAGTGAGTTCCAGGACAGCCAAAGAACTATTACATGGAGAAACCCTGTCTCGAAAAATAAAACAAATAAACAAAAACAAGCAAACACAGTAAACTAGATCAAGTCGAACTGAAAAAGTATAACAGGTTTATTTGAGCAAAGAACCAGAGAAGCCGTACCCTGGAACTAAAGCAGGGGATTATATAATTTGTAGGTGCAGGGCGATGATGTGTTCGCCACAAGCTGGTCTAGTATGGTCTAGGCGGGGGTCTTGGGCTGCTATCAGCAGCAGCAGAGGAAGTTGCAATCGTTACCAAGAATGTTGAACAGGGCTTTTTGGCCCTTTTTCTTTGTTGGAGATACTCTGAGAGGGCAGGGTTTGGAGAGAGAAAATGGGGCTTTCCGGATCAAGCAGGAGTAAGGTGGAGGTTCCAACCAAACACAAGACTTTGTCCACTGGTTGGTTCTCTTAGTTTTTTTGTTTTTATATTTTGAGACAGGGTCTCTCTCCTGTAGCTCAGGCTGTTTAGAAGCTATTATGTAGCTCAAGCTAGCCTCAGATTCAGCTAATCCTCTTTTTAGTTTATATTTTAAATTAACTTGTATATATATATAT
>CABHPQ010168096.1:14967-41696 GCA_902168405.1 Peromyscus aztecus | reverse complement strand
TTTGGAATTAGGATATATTTTCCAAGAGTTTCTGAGGGGACTATAAACATACCTCTGTATGTTTTATAGTAAATATTTCTGTGAATTGTACTGCTCATCATCAATAGCTACAAAATATTGATCAACTCCAAAAAAAAGCACTGAAGATACTCAGCATCCTGCAGTATTAAATATTCACTTAAGACTTAAGTATTTATGAAAAATAAGCAAACATATCCACTTCCCTACTATGCACATTTGCTTTCATCTTTTATAATGGAAAATTGCATAAGTGAAAGAATTATTTTAAAATAAGTTTCTTAATGAATACTAACAGTAGATGTTTGATGTGTATGTCTATTTATGTATTTACGTTCCTGTGGTTGCATAAAAACTTTGCAGACAAAAAAGGGTCATTAAGTGGAAAACATTTAAAATGTCTGGGTCTGTGCCATTCTATTGAGCAGACCAAACTAATGAAAACAGCTTGCCTAATAACTTTGGCTTCCTCGGATGCAGTCAAACTTCCTTCTGAACCCCAGTAGCTTTCCCAGTGATGTAGTCTTTATTATATCATCTCATACAGATCATTGTTACTTTATATGTTAGTGAGGTCTCCTCAGCAGGATTTTAAGTGGCAGGATAGCTTAGGTTGGTGTCTCCCTACATACTGTCTGAATCGATGTCAAATAGGATGTATACATCTGTAGGATGTATGCTTCTGAATGAATACCAGTTGGTGACTTGATTGGCTATTTTGCCCGTTAAGAAAAAGAAGGACAATGAATGGATAAAATGCTCACATCTCTTCACACTACTCTACTTCTCTTTGTCGAATGGAAATGTATCACTCACACCAAGAACTATTTGCCATTATTTGACCACGCCTATCATAGTATTCTGTCTTACATGGATTCATTCTCATCAGTCTGGGTAAGTAAGTCTGCATTGAACAAACATGTTCTCCTTCTCTATGAAATTCTTTTTCAATGGACTAAATTATCCATATTTCACCAAAATGACAACTTAGCAGAACATAATAAATGTTTAACTTAGTTATTCCCATGTAAATAGAAGAAGATGGTGACAGTTGGAATCAAAATTTAATATAGTGAGTTGTAGTCTTCTTCTGATTGTTCGAGGAGGAATCTGACTTCTAGAGTCAGTGCCTCTGGATTCATTCAGTGCTGTCATTTATGACCCTTGTACCCCGTGGCAGGAATGAGTATTACACAGAACATCTCTGGGAGAAAGGACTGCTCCCCTCAACAAAGAAGAGCAATCGTTGTCCAGCATGAGCCTGTTTTTTGATTCTTCGAGTCACCACAACAAACACAGAAAAAATAAAATAAAATAAAAATTAGAAAAAGTAATTTATATCCAAAATGAGCTTACATCTATCACCCATCCCAAGAGTTAGTCAGTTGTTCCTCCTCGCCCACAATTCCACCGGAAGTCTCGAGTTTCTAAGAAGGACTAGGCCAGCCAATGCTTTGATTTTTATTTTTTTCAAAACTCAATCATAAGGGAAAATTTTGTTCAAGTATGTAAACACTGTTAAAATTTAGCAAAGTTTATCTTTGGGTCACCCAACCATTCCCTTGGCTTGCTATTTCTTTAAATAAAGTGATTCTGAGGGCTGACCACATAGACTTCAATATGCTACTTTCTTAATTCACCTGGCTAGATATGGAGCCAATGAGTTCCCACTGAAAAGCTTGACCACAGGGTAGCCAAGGCATATCCCAAAGTTCAGTTGACCAAAATTCTGCTTTGTTCTATTTCTTGACCAGTGATTTTATGTTAGTCTACTGTTCTCACAAGATAGGGTTAATACAAATGGTTGAGGAACTGGACGAGAGGTACAACTCAAAACATCTAAGAGTGGTAGATAATTTCCTCTTTGACATCGTCACAACGAATACTTAACGGTGCTCACTGGGATCAGAGCTTTGCTTAGGACTCTGCAGTTTGTCTTGTTAGCATCCATTCAAAACCTTCTGAAGAACTAGGATTCCTGTCAACTGTTTCTATGTACGCAAACTATCCGTAGAGAGATTAATCCTCTGGCTTATGATCACACAGCTAATAAATGTTATATCAGATTTTGAACCCAGCAAGTCTGACTATAGAGCCTGACCTGTTTCATAAAATTCATATTCATCTGTTTTAATCAAAAGAATATGAATATTACTAGAAGAATCATTACAATGATCTACCATTTCAATAGACATCTTATTATAAGAATAATGATCATATCTCTAAGTTAGAAAATGTAAGAAATCTGCATAAGCAGCAGGATGTGGCATTTGTTCTATAAGCAACATAAACACAAACATTTTCTGAGGATGCTAATAAATGGAATTGTCATAATGAAAATGCTTAGATTTAAAAGGTAAGAAATAATGCAAACATTAATCAAAACTGGATTTTCCCCTCAATCCAGATGAAGAGAAACAGGAAGGAGCTGCTAGTGTAAGAATGTTACCATGCACATATGACTTTGAGCCTTGTGTGGCACTGTGACGTGGGAGATGTGGAGAAATAAATATGGCTTCACTAAAACTTTGACCAGCCAATAGCCTAGTATATCAGGAAATCAGCCTCCCAATGCAGGAACCTTGAAGAGACTTGAGAACACGAATAGCCATCACTGAACACATGCCTACTGGTTTTCTGATTCTAATCAGGAAAACTGCAGAGATTAGCCTCATTCTGGAGACAGATCAAGGTGTCTGTGGACAAAGCTATGCCCAGACCTCTTTGTCTTACCAAATGTTTGTTACGTATGCTTATATTTTTAAAAATGCTTAGGAGTAGGGAAAGTCCCCCTGTTACAGGAGAGAGAGAGAGAGAGAGAGAGAGAGAGAGAGAGAGAGATCTTCTTTTGCCAGATTATATGTTGTATCAATTAAGTGGATAAATAGGCCCTTTCCCCAGCGTGGGAGAAGAAGAGCTCTGGTGACCCTCTATTGATTAAGACTGCTGTAGAGTGTTATTTGCAATCCCATTGCATAATGGAAATCAGGAGGTAGCTGTCATGGTTTCTGAAGACAAATTGCTGGGAGCTGAGACAAATCATAGCCTCTTCACTTCTTACTGTTCTCAACTCCCAGTTAATGTGTATCTTACAGTCTAAGTTTTTAAAATCAGTTTTCTCTATGGTATCAATAGTTTAAAAAAAATGGTAATCTGGATGGCCCTGCTTTTGAGATCATGTTTAAGTGACCATGACACTGATTGTGACTTCTGAGCTATGCATTATTTAGTAAAAAACACAACTTCCAAAGGAGCACACAATTAAACCAAGATCCCCAAGGCAGCCGCAGTGATTGCGACCTGCTGGAACAGAAGATTAAGCAGGTACGAGTCAAAGACAAAGGCTGCTGTCAGTCAGAAGGTGGTTAAATCTCATTTCTGTTTTGCATCCTTTGACTTGCTAAGTCAGCCAGCCAGCAATTTATGTGGAGCATTGGTTCTCAAAGCATGGGCTGTGAAACAGCAACATCAGCAACACTTGGGAACCTTTAGAAATGCCAGTTTTCAGACCGTTCCTAGACCTACTGAATCAGAAACGCCAAAGGTGGGCTCAGCAATCTGTGTTTCAACAAGGCCCCAGGGTGATTTTGATGCAAGCTGAGTTGGAGAGGCGCTGAACCGAAGCCACAAGACTGCCTCCAGGGTTTAAGCCTTCTTAGGAAGAGGTAGCCTTTCGTTGTTAATAAAAAAATAAATAACATAAAAACAAAATCTATGAAAGACACCTGTGCTGAAAGCCAAATGAAATCACTGCAATCTTTAGCTTTTCTGTAAACCCAAAACTGGCTGAAAAATAAATAAATAAAGCCTGTAAAAGAAACATTTTTTTATTTTATTTTAATTGGCATCTTTAGGGAAAATGAGTAGAAAAGTACTCTCCTTATACAGATTTATTTATTTATTTGCCTCTACTCTAACTTTTTCCAGAAAGGTTTGCAGACCACTTCTTAAATGACAACAATAACAAAAAAGTCGTATTTTATCTAATCACAAGCCATTCTCTTAGAAAGCCTTTTCACTACTTTTAAAACACCCTCATTGCTCAAAGAGCCCAAAAGATAGGCATTAATCACTAAGTAAGCTCTTAAGATGTCTTCAGTATTCACTGTAGGTTTTCAGGCTATTTGGGGATTCAGAAAAGGAAAGTAAGAAAGATTTAAATTCACTAAGCTTAAAAATCTATTTCACAAAACAGGAACCATGACATTCCTTTCATAGTCTGGGCATGAGACTAGGACACTGGTTCTAAGTTACTGCATCTTGAGAAAAGTCTTGGTCTGAGATACACGCCTAAATTGTGTGAGACAGCCTTATGGAGAAATGGGCTTGGTTATTCATAATGTAGCCTCTGTGTTGATCCAACAAAGGGTTCTATGACGCAAAACTTCCCACTAGAGCAAGGGTAAGGCTTTGGCATTGTTATGACAGTTTTTCAAATGAAATAAAAAGGAATAAACTCTGATTACTTCCCTTTTAGGGATCTGTAAAAATAAATTATGTTCTATCCATAATTAAAACCTACTAGCCACTAAAATGAAGGGGAGAGTCTTGCAACTTCCTAATCCTAAACCAACACAGAATCACCTGTAAATATTCTAAGATGTATGAAGGTAGGGCTTTGCCCAGTTTCTTTGGTATCAGGTAAGAATTTGAGCATCTATCTAGCCAGGTAATTCTGACTTGCAGAACCTAGAGTTACTAAAGCAGACCTGCGTTAACCAACACAGAAGTCTCTCCTGCATATAGTAAGTAGAAAAGAAAGTCATAAGGCACATCTATAAATAAAATCATGTCCGCATGTGTCATATTATTAATAGATGTGCCAGGAAGTGGACTCCTTCCATTTCAGACTATTATTTGTTGCTCAAATCTTCCAAAGTGAGAACACACTCATGTGTAGCACTTGTTTAATCTTCAGTCTTAAAAGTCTATCTAAGGAAGATGCGAAGGCATGGGGCACAAGGAAGCATGTGAAAATAGGAACTCCCAAAATGCACTGCTTTCTTTTTTTTCTCCCCTTACTCCTTCTGTTTCTCTTCCTAACAGTGTACACAGAAAGTAAAATTTGATTTTACTTTCCTATCTAACTAAATACTATTTCCAGTATTTGGTATTGGGATAAGTAAGTGAGTAGGAGGTATGGTGGATTCAGCCATTCATTCATTCACATGTTTATTAGGTTCCTAGACAGGGAGAGACTAGGGGCTAGAAACAAAATAGCCAATAACAAAGAAATGGATCCTGCCCACTTGGTGCTTGTATGGTGGGGGATACAGATAGGTAGACAACTACAATAGTGTAGGATAAATGCCAAGAAGAGGAAGCATAGGCTGTTTCTCTGTTAACTTAGTCAAGCAAAGGACAATGATTTTGCACAGCAGAGACCGGCCTTTGTCCTGGAGTGCAGGGAAGGATAGCTCTTAGAGAGTTTTGAGGAGGGGGACATTAACAAGTCTGAGTGTGGTATAGACGGCTCCCACTGGGCACCAGCAGTGCCCTTTCTCAATGTGACACCACTGCCAGTACCATTGTCGGACAGTGCCCATCTGATTCCTCTAAAAAGGGGGCGCTCTTTTTCAAGCAAAGATGCTCCAAAACTAAAGGACTGTGTGAAGGAGTCTCACTTTCCACTTCTCTTTGTTTATTTGATATCAAATAGGATTTAAATGAAATGTTATCTCCTGCATGTTATTCAGTATGCTCACTTATCCATCCATCCTAACTGGATGAGCCTGAACATGGCAGATTTTCCTTTCATTGTTCACAGTTAATAAAACCCATTGCGTGCAATAAATAACTCACAAGACGCATGGCTTTAGCAGTTAGTACAATTGAGTCTCTTGGAGAAAAATATGTCTCCTTGAACATTGTAAAGTAGACAAAGACTTGCAGGAGACTAAGAGAATTCTCTGTATTTCATTGACTTAACAAAAAAATCAATTTTAGTCACTTATAACTAGCACAAATCCACATGGGGAGAAATTATCTAGCCCACACACAAATGATTTTTACTAACATTTCATTTGATTGCTTGGAAGGACACACCACAGGCTATCTAAGGCCTATTTTTCAAGAACGGAAAATTAACAATCCAGGTAAAGTTAACTAGCCAAACCAGACAGAGAGAAATTGCATCTGACACTGTCCTCTTGTAACCCATGTGTCTTTGTGGACATTAATGTGAGTTACTCCAGTGTCAATGTGTCACCTTTAACCTAGAAAACTCAATCATTACTCAAAGTAAGACATATGGTTAGTATTTTGAGAAGTTGATTTCCTCCCGTTCTAAGATGAAGATGGGAAACATTTTAGAGAAGAGCTTTTTATAAACATAAACAAATTTCATCTCTGGGCATCTCAGTTAAAGTATTCAAAAGACACTTGATTTTGAAACTTTTTTTAAGTCCCTGGCTTCATTGAGTTTTGTAAGGTTCAGAATCCCAGACACAGCACTTTTACCTTTGAAATCGCAGGAACTCTGCTACTTAAGAATTACACATTATCCCAATTGATACTACCATTATCTAAAGCCATTAACTTGCTATAGAGGTCACCTAGACAACCACTCTGCCTGATATCAGTGTGTGTGTGTGTGTGTGTGTGTGTGTGTGTGTGTGTGTGTGTGTGGTGTGTATGTGTGGTGTGGTGTGTGTGTGTGGTGTGGTGTATGTGTGTGTGTGTGTGTGTGTGTGTGGTGGGCATAGTAATGCTTCTATAAAGTTCAATGCATTAGAATCTGACTCTGTGGCTTTCAAGCTCAGCTCCACTCCCAGCATTTCTGAGGGATGTTGAGTTACATCCTCTCCTCTTGGTAGAAACAGTCCCCAGAGGAGAGCAAGAAATTCTACTTACTCACAAGCCCTGCAGTTTGAAAAGCTTCCTTGGAGGTGAGGAGAAAAGTGGCAGAAGCTGTACCTCTCTAGGATTGAGGACCCTTCCTCTGGTGGAGCTTCAGAGAGTGTGGGCATTTCCTATTCCCAGAAACTCCCTGCTCCAGCTCCCTGCCTAGCTTGCCTCTAAGTTAAAGGGCTGCTTTTTCTCATTTGCTTCAGAGTTTTGATAAGAGAAACAAAGAGAGAACAACACTGCTTCCCTCAAGAACCAAGGGGAGGTAAGTTCGACACATGGATTTCTGTGTGTCCTTTTGGATTCTATGGATCATGTGCTGTCCTGCAGGGACTACAAACTGTCCTAAGGTTCACTCCTAAAACTTACTTTCATTTGTCATTCAATCTCATCATAGTATTGCCCTAAGAAAATTAGTATTTTTCAAAGTGGAACTATATCTCAATCTCTGGTGTAATAATTTGTTAATCATTCCTTTGATAACTATTGTAATATTTCAAGTCAGTCCTAGCATATGGGTGTAAGCAGAAGTCATCCACATTAAAGAGGGCCATTTTCTTCCCCATGAACAGCCATCATTATCTCCTAATTACAATCACTGTGAAGTGCAAGCTCAAGGTTGCACATCCATCATGCAAGTAAATGGAGACAACATGAGAAGTTGAAATGATTTGATTTGCATTCTTGCGCTTCAGGTTCAGCTGGAAGATGGGCGGAGCATCTACCTACATCCTGTGCTGACTGACTTTTGAATGAGATCCATTTTTCAAATCTAGTAATGTGATTAAGACATTAGTTAAGTGTTTCTCTGTGCCAGTGTGCTGATGGTGGTAGCGTCATTTATCACTGTCACTGCCCTCTTCTGGCTAAAAGTGACCTCATCCCTACATGTCCATCAAGAGGTAGACAAGGGACCGTAGGTATGCAGGCCAGTGTCTGGAGTTGCCACAGAGCATTGACTGTGTTCAAAGGACCAAGAGTAATTCACTCCATCAGATAGAATTCCTCACCAAGTATCCAAAAATAGCAACAGAATTGTCTAATGAGGGAAGAACCCAGCAGAGACAAGCCAGGCCCAGTTTTATAAAACAAAAGCCCCCTCTTGCCTTCAGATGGCTTGAAATGTCCCTCAGCAGCCTAGGAAACAAAACAAAGAGTACAACCAGGTCGCCTGTATTTTCTCACTGAAGAAACCCAACAACCTAATATAGAATTATTATTAACATTGTCTTATAGATAAGTTCATTCTGTGACCAAAAAAAAAAAAAACCATAAATGAACTTTGACTATCTCAGGTAAGTACCTTATCTCTTTTGCCCATTCTTCAAATTCTTGTGTGTTTTTGGATGGTAACCAGACCACAGAAGAAAACAATGTATAAAAGTAACTATGGGGTGACAGGAATAGTAATTAATATACACAGAGAAGATCCCAGAAGGGAGAAAATCATCATGAAGGTTTCTCTCATCTCTAATAATGGGTTTGTCAAGAAACATTTTAGAGTAAGTGAGGAGGGAGGTTGAATGGAAGAAAGGAGAAGGGCTTGGGAAATAGCTGGTCTGAACCCTAACCATGAGCAGGAAACACCAAGAGGCATAGATCGGATCCCAAGAAGAACCCTAGATCCTATAGGTGGGAGGATCCTGGAGGAGTTCCGGTTTTGTGTCTTGCCTCTGGGAGAGGAGGTTGTCATCACTAGAGGCACTATTTACAACTGCCTAGCTTCTCTTGGAGGTTTCCAGAGATGGAGAATGAGAGACCTTTGGCTGCCAGTTCTCATTTCAAGTCCTCTCACTGCCAGGAGACTCTTCTAATGTCTTGCTAAAGTGTCTCCCATGCTCCCCAGGGCCTTTTTGTTCCCCTTCAGAATGCCTTAGACACAGGGCTTCTATGAGACACAAAGAGCAGCCTCCTCCTTTGAGGCAATGCCATCAATCTGGAAACAACCATTAAACTACCGCTTAGCATTCTCATCCCTTAATGAAGGAGATTCATACAGAGGCTGTGAAGTCTCTTGGGGAATGTTACAGAGAGGATTCCAATATGAAACACAGACCAAACTAGACTGGCCCCTAAGATATCTTCCCAAAGCGGAAAGCCTTTGATTCAATCCTTTTCATCCTTTTTTGTGAAGTTTTCTACCACTCTGCTCAATTTTGTCATTCTCTCTGTCATCAGTCCAACTTTAAATCTGATATACATAGGAAGAGTTTTTTCTAATATAAAATAAAGCCTCATTAATTCAGGTTCAGTTGGAAAAGTCAAATCCCAATGAGTAAGAAATCAGAGTGAAAAGTATTTTCAATTTAAAAATCATGTCTATTTCAAAAGACTACATAATGGATATTAATAAATAAAATGAGAAAGTTAATAAAAATGGTGAGTTACAATAGTTTTATTTTTATGGTACTTTTTACTTTCAAAGTGTTTTCACATATATTATTTTATATTGGAAATTTTAGTCAATATTATAAAGAAAGTGTACAGATAATAGATCATCAAACCTAAGTCAAAATGTCTTGATTGCTTCCTACTAAATTTGAACTATTAATTCAATAAGAATTATATGTAATTATTTCCAGTCGGCATCACAGTATTCTGAATTAATGAGGTTCTGTTCTATTCGCGTTATATAATAAGCCTGACAACTTCATGGCCATCTTATCTCCTAGAGTGTCACTACCATCTACATATTAGTAATAAATACTGTTTCTTCACACAGAAATTTTTGTCATAACAGAGCATCCCACCTTGAAGAAGTTTCACCAAGTAAATTATCTCACACATACCTCTAGTAGAGAGGAAGCGTTCTGTATGATAAATGTGCTAAGGGTTTATGAGTCTCTAAAGATGCTTGCTTTGACTTCAAGTGAGCCTCCCTGGGGAGGTTATCCCAAGACAGCAAGGACAAACACTTCACAGAACTTACCAACATTCTCTTTGGGAAAACACAGTCAGGATTGGTCCATTTGATCATAACTAAAGGAACTAAAGTGATACAGGTAGAAACCCAGCACAGAATTTGAGGAACCCAGTGACACAGAGGAACCCAGTGACATTTGAGGAACCCAGTGACACAGAGTGTCTCCTGGCGTCTTCATCTCCACTTTCTTCTTCAAACCCACATTTTGAGTCACAAAGATTCCTGATTCTTTCACACTGGTTGAAAAGGCAATGGCTTTACCTACCTTAAAAAGTCTTAAAATGTTAGCCACCATGATGGACACGGAGCTTGCTGCAGCACCTATGACACCAGAAATCTTGTCGGGCTTAGTAAATATGGGTGGATCTCCATTAGCACACTTCACATCGGACGCATCTTTCTCTATCAACGCCTGCACGAAGGTCAGTGACTGCTCCAAAGCATAGGTGTCCCTGGAGCATGTGTCAAGGATCCGGACACCCAGAGTGATGTTGGAGAGGAGATCGGGGTCCTTGTTAATCTGGTCGATTGCATAAAGCATGGCCTCTAGTCTGTGGATCCCCTTCTCCTTCTTCAGCTCCCCACAAGGCACCCCTCTCTCTCCCTTTGCATGAACAGGAAAAAGACCCCCCAAAATGATGTCCCCATCCACCCGGATGGAATGGGCATACTCCTGGCTGTGAGTTCTTTGCATCATTGTGAGGATCCAGTAGAACTTGGCAGTCAAGAGGAAGAAACAAGGGCAAGAGGCTGAACGCTTTCCCTCGCATACCATTTTCTCCACAGGTGGTATTGCAATCAGTGACCAGAAGTTTATTCTTGCCGAAGAAGAAGGGGGACCACCTGAAGCTGCACCTGTTGGAGTCTACCATCAGGGACCATGGGGGAAGGCTCCGGGGGTTTCAGCAAGTTTTCTTGATTTGAACGTCACAGTGAATTTCCAACAGACCCTCGGTTCAAGTTTATTTCCACATAAAGCCAGCTTGCAAATAAATTAGAATAACATCTGAGGTTGTGATGTTGGGATGAGGTCAACAATTCATGTCCTTGAATTCAGCCCTGTAGCAGAATTACTCCTGGGGAGAAGAGAAAGGAAAAGGGGGAAATTCAGTTCAATGAGGCTGTATTTTTTATATACTTAAGCCCTGTCTGCTCCAACTTTTTTATTTCCCCTATTCGGTAAGAACTAACTCTTTTTGGTCCCCTGTGATTCTGAACACCTGGCTGCACGACATCTAAGCAGGGAGATTGATGACATGTTTAGAGCAAGAGAAACAGAAAAGTATCAGCAGCTAGCTCACTTCTTTCAAACCAGAACATATTTTTATTTATCATTTTATTTCAATAAGTCCTATTTCCAGAAAGGTAAAATTCCTGTGATCGGTGGCATTATTTCTTGTCAAATTTGCTTTACCTTTTACAGCTACATAAATTTCACATTTAAATCTTGTCCACAAGATAATGAAAGGTTATTTTCTGTGATGTGTTCAACAAGCCAGTCATCTGTTAATGACTTTTTTTTTTTTTTAGTATCCCAGATTTCCCAGTGGGAAACAGTGACTATTCCATCACAGAAAAGGAAGGAGGGAAGAAAAGGGAAGGGGGAAAGGGAGAAACAAGCTGCCAAAAGGTCTGAAAATATCTTGTAACTTGCAGAAACATTTAGCAGAGAACATCCGCTACCTCATAGCAACTATCCTATTGTTCTCTGGTAATAAAACAAAGACTTGAAAATTAAACACATAGGGAGGGTTATGTGTGAAGATCTTCCTGTTACCATTGTCAGAGTTCCCAATTAATTTGTCAGGGTGGAAGCCATGGGCACACTTGCAGTTCTGAAGTAAACACGCCTTGATCCGAGAATCACTAGGAACACATCAGAGCTGGAGATCAGTTGGAAAGCTTCTTAATTTTGTCTGACTCGGTGGGGAAAACAGTCATTTCATCAAGACTAGAAATAACCTAGAGTGAAAGCATCTACGGGCAAATCGAGAGGAAACCTCTTTCTGGGGCCTTCGTCCTTAAAGAATTCCACAAGACCCTTACAGAAGAATTCTGAGGAAGTTTAACTAGAAACGAGAACTGACTTAGTGAAGGGAATCTGAGATTTGAAATGTACGTGTAATGAAGAGCATGAGCAGCAACAATATCTCCTGGCAGGATGCTTAATCTAATGTTCATTTCTAACCTATTTACACTTGAATCTGAAATCTGGACCGTTTCCCTTCACCCCAGCCAACCCACATCTGCTTGTATTTCCCATTCGCTCCTTCAAGTTCCAGTTCATAAAATTCTCTTTCCATCTTCTTTGTCCTGAAAAAAAAAAAAAAAAAGATGGTGCCTCCCCAGGGGACAACTGAACATATGCCCAAGCGCCTTCAGAGAAAGTTGCACTGTTTTTCACTTCCAGGTTTGAAAAGAGGCTCTTAGCCGACCACTGTGCTGACTTCCTGCGTGTGTGCTGGGAGCCCCAGCCAAGTGCTGGCCCTTCTGCTAAGATGTTTCCAGGCTGCCTGCACAAAATGTCCCTTGCCTCCTGGCACGTGCTGTACCTTGATTCCCTCTGCACTGCCCCAAATATGTAGTCCTTTTACGATTTCCTCACCACTCAATTCACCCGGCAGCTGCTTCCCCGTCAGAGTTCACAACAGCCTGACCTGAAGTATTCCACAAAAGGAAACACTAAGGAAGCCCACCTGAGTTTCTGGATGAACATGGATGTGCAATTAATTACTGGTGAGTACAATTAGGACTCTGTCTTACAGTCTCACAGGGAAGACTAGTCACATCATGATAAAATGTCGTTAACGCTGACCACTAATTTAGAGTTTGAGACCAAGTCCACACTGGCTGAACCTAGAATAAATGGGCAAATGAAGAAGAAATTTCAATGGCCCTGCCCCTCCCCAACCAGTGGAGAGCAGGCCCTGAACCTCACCTGGGCAGCACAATAGAGCCAACCATGTTGGTGGAGGTGTGGGTGAGCCAGCCCTGATGTCATGAGCATGGGAGAGCTGTCCCCATTACTCATCTGTCATGTGGCAGCATGGGAGGGGGAGAGATGCCCCCTTCCCCACCCATCAATGCCTCAGGCAAGCGGAAAAGCTGACCCTAAGGTCCTAGGAGCAGGAGAACTGTCTCTGCTCCTCATCAGCTGCAGCACCTCCACCTCACCTGGGCAACACAGCAGAGCTGGCCCTGAAGGTGCAGGTGTGGGAGAACTGACCCTGAGGACATGAAAGAGGGAGAACTGGCCCCGCCCCTTGCTGGAGAGCTCACCCAGGTGGTGAAGACAGGGGAGAGCTGGCGGGCTGACCAACCCTGAGATGACTCAGGCCTAGAACCAGGGTTATGTGTTGGCCCACCCCAACATCCACCCCATCTGTGATCTGCTGGAGCACAGGGGCAGGGCGTGGTAGGGGGATGATGTCAATCTTGCAGACCCAAGTCACCACAACACAGGGCAGCAACAGGATGTCCAGGAAGAGTCCTAGTGAGGACTCAGTGGTATAGCAGACACCAGGGGCTTCGAACCAGACCAATGATTCTTTTTGATAAAGGTCCACATGTAAAAATAGATGAATAAAGGAGTTTACTGCGTGACTCACTGTGTCACACTGCAGCTTCCATGATCAGATTTTCCCCTTCTTCCCTCCCGCCCCCCTTTTTTATCTTAAATTTTATTTTGTTTTATGGGAGGGGTAAGAGATGGGTGGGATTGGCAGGCATGATGTGAAAGACACAAAGAATAAATAAAAAGAAAGTTAAAAAGAGAAGAAGAAATTTCAAGGGTAGGACCGTACTCCAAAGCCTGTCTTCATTGTGCCAAACCACCGCAAACACCTTTACATGCCTAAGGGAATAAACAGTTTTCACCTACAGACAAACATGCACTCCATCAACTGCTCACATTTCCACATCTACTCATGAGGCACTAAGTCAGTTCCACTTGCTGGTGTACTCCTAAAAATTAGTTTCTTTTCAAATTATTGGTATTTGCAATAATGTTTAGTCTCTTCAGCATCCCATAGCTCTGTTCAGAGCTCTAATTTAAAGAAAGGTTGGGGTGTGGAAAGCAATGAGGTGGGAACCATTTGGGTTAGCAGACAAAGACAGGGAAATGGAAAACGGGGGGGTGGGGGGGGGGGAGGTTTTCACTTGGGTTATTGATTATTGGACAGCTTGTTAGACTTTTGCTGGAGTTTCCTCCTCTGCAGCATGAAATTCGTTGCATGCAAGCTCTCCAACCCTTGGTTTTCTTATCTGTAAAGGGAGAGAGCACCTGCCAATAGGCACACACTGCAAAACTACATCTGGCCCAGGGTACATGCTCTGTAAACAGGCATCAATCTGGTCTGTCATTCTTTTTCTGCAGAAAGCAGAGCAACTTTTTGACTACTCGCCCAGTTGGTGAAGTGTTTACTGAATTCTGCTTACCGCTTGAAACATAAAATCAGAGCTATGTATAAAATATTTAAATATTGCAGTTGTTTCAGAGTCTGATACATTGCCATAAAAATCACAGACCTGATAGGTTTCTCAGTTTCTCTTTTAAATTCTAAGGAAAAATAATATGTGAAAGACTAAATAACTTCAAACTTTATGTTTCATGGAATAATCTTATACTGCTTAATCCAGCTCTCCTAGAATTCTGGTGGACTTTAATACAAACAGTGATGGAATCAATATTTTTAAAGAAATAATGACCTTTTTGAGCTACAGATCCATACAGCTTTTCTCCATGTGCTGTGTTTGATTTGAAGTAAAATAGCTTTTCCCCCAAGCTGACCATGCTCTCAGCTTGGTTGAAACCCTTCCTGCTCCAATAGACTTTTTCAAGGTAAGAGTCCTGTTCTCTGGCAATTCTGAGGCCAGCAAGCTGCTGACACACTATGGTGGCTAACACTCAGGGAGCTTAACCATGCACTCTCTTCCATCTCACCTTTCTCTGTCCCCTCTAAGTGCTGTGCCACTGACCCTGACTGTCCTACAGACCTGGGTGTCTTTACAAGAAATTCCCTGGCTGGATGATAGGCTTGTGATACAGGCCCACATTTTATTTTCTATGTGTGTTCCCTATGTCAAAGTCTCCAAGCACATAACTGTATCTCAAAGGATTTCCAAATGCTGCTTATTATTAACTCTGTTTAAGTGAGGGGGAAAAAAACTCAGATAAAACAAGTTCAGCCCTAAGCCCATATATAGTAAGCAGCAACACCCCCAAAATTATCAGATCCCTAAGGTGGGCACTGTTCTTTGAGACAGCCCCAGGAGTGCAGAGGCTGGCTGTGACAGTACAATGAGGATGAGGACCCCACCACTCCACAGAAATCTTTTATAATTGTGTATATTTTCTAATGGTTAGCTCAAGAAACAACAATGTGCCAATTAGAAAGGGACAACTGTGGGACATTTCCAGAAGGAATATTTCTGAATCCCTCAAAGGGTTGGAAAATATCCGAACTTCCAAACTTCAGATCTGGTTTCCTGGCCAGCTGCTGCCAATGGGACAAGACCACCAGCACAATGGGGGTCCATCAAGATCACCCCTCATGCCTTCCACAAGTGTGTAGCACTGATAGAGTAAGATTCTTGTGTAAAAAATAGCATTAGCATAAAAAGCATTTCTTACAAAAGTGGCAGTCCAATCCTAGATCTGTCTGGCTCTCTAATACAAAGGGCTATCCTGGGGAAGCACTGTATCTGTTCAGCTCTTCAACACAAAGGGCTGTCCTGGGGAAGCACTGTATCTGTTCAGCTCTTCAACACAAAGGACTATCCTGGGGAAGCACTGTATCTGTTCAGCTCTTCAACACAAAGGACTATCCTGGGGAAGCACTGTGTGTAAGGGTTTGGTCTTTAATTACGTCATCAGCCTTCGCCGGTGTCCCAGCCTAAAAAGGCGGGTGGGCGCTCTGTTCCCTCTCTTCTCTTCCTTTCCGCTCCTCTCTCCCGGCGGGCCCCCTGTCTCTCTCCCTCCCCCCTCTGTCTCTCTCTTTCTTTCCCTCTCTCTCTCTCATTCTCTCTCTCTCTCTCCCTCTCAATAAAGCTCAAAAAGGTTAACCATGGCTGTGATTCTTTTACTTAGCACACTCCTCCACCGGCTTGGCCACCGCGGGCGGTGACCAGCCAGGGGCCAGCGCCGTTTAACCAGCGCCGCAGCTTATCCAGTGCCGTGAAAGAATATAACTAACACTGTGTCTGTTCAGTTCTTTAACACAAAGGACTATCCTGGGGAAGCACTGTGTCTGTTCAGTTCTTTAACACAAAGGGCTATCCTGGGGAAGCACTGTGTCTGTTCAGCACTCTAACACAAAGGACTATCCTGGGGAAGCACTGTGTCTGTTTAGCTCTCTAATACAAAGGGCTATCCTGGGGAAGCACTGTGTCTGTTCAGCTCTCTAGCACAAAGGGCTATCCTGGGGAAGCACTGTATCTGTTCAGCTCTTCAACACAAAGGGCTATCCTGGGGAAGCACTGTATCTGTTCAGCTCTCTAACACAAAGTGTTGTCCTGGGGAAGCACTGTATCTGTTCAGCTCTTCAACACAAAGGGCTGTCCTGAGGAAGCACTGTATCTGTTCAGCTCTCTAACACAAAGGGCTATCCTGGGGAAGCACTGTGTCTGTTCAGCTCTTCAACACAAAGGACTATCCTGGGGAAGCACTGTGTCTGTTTAGCTCTCTAATACAAAGGGCTATCCTGGGGAAGCACTGTGTCTGTTCAGCTCTCTAACACAAAGGACTATCCTGGGGAAGCACTGTGTCTGTTCAGCTCTCTAACACAAAGGGCTATCCTGGGGAAGCACTGCCATCAGCTCCTAAGGCTGCAAACCCAGACATTGCCCACACTTGCAGCTCTTTAGATTGTTTGGAAATACATCATATTTTGTCTACATCCCAGACTGGAGCCTGTGTGGATTCTTAGTGGAGACATTGAGCAGGTCACCTCATCTCAGTGTGTTTCCACTTGCTAGTCTGTGAAATGGTGCTGTGACCGACCAGCTCTAAGGAGTCTTCCAGCTTCCTCTTCTAAGACTGTGTTACTCGGTAATAAGGGACTATGGGATTGTACTCAAACAGGAGAGCAAGGCTTTGTCAACTGAGCACAATAACTGGTTTTGTTTGCAAGCAGGTAACCCCCACCCACCCCCAATCAGTGAGAGAAGGTTCTAAAAGCTCATTTATACAAGCAAGGCAGACGTTAAGAAAATAGAGTCCAGAAGACTCTCAACTACTAAACAGATAAATTAGACTGTGGTTATTTGCATAACAAAAGAATTCACCACAGGTTTCCTTTAAATACCTAAACCCCATGCATTTAAAAAACAATCTGATTTAGTAGAATTCAATTTACATCCTTCTTTGTAGATAACACAGCCATTGCATAAAAAGAGCACATTTATAGTGTGTATCAGATTAGAGGAGGAGAAGAGCATGAAACCCGCTTACTGAATGCTGACAGTGGAACCATCACACGGTCTCATTTCCTCCTAAAATTCACCTAGAAGGTTGGCATCACAGTCCCCATCTGGATGTGAGAACCTGCTAGCAGACCGGTGTTGTGGCTGTCTGAAGGCTCAGGCCAGAGTTCACATGCAGGACTATAGTTACATTCTGTCCACTACCCCAAAGCCTCTGGGCATGAGACTCTGACCAAACTGAATAAGGTGTTAGTAGGATGCCTGCCATCCTAGGGGAGCCTGAATCTAGTCTTTGGGTAAGTTACTTAGTTAGTCTGCTTGGGTTTTGTTGTTGTTGTTGTTTTTTCCTAAATTGTGAACTGATTTCTGCCCCCCTGCTGGGTTGTGACATCAAATGTCATAATGTACATTAAGGGACTTGTTAAACTGTCAAGTGATATAAAAATGCACAGGGGTAGTATTGGTGTAATAACCAGTCCCAGAACTAAAATATTTTACTCATAGATGATACTTGGACCTGAGGAAAACACTTTCCCACGACCAGCATGGAGGGTCAGACCTTAGCAACAGGCATGTAGCCAAGAATCAACTTTACAAAGTCCACACCAAAAAGGAGAGCTCAAAGGAAAACTGGAAGGCACGAGGGGAAGTTCTTGGAACTACAATATCTGACCTGAAGGCCACAGATATCCAAAGCACCCAAAGGGCCATTCTTAAAATACAAGACATTCTTCTTCAGTGAAAACAGGAAAACTTCTTTAGTAGTGAGCAAAATATAACACTTTTAGTACTAAAGGTTATTAGCACTGGAAAAGTAGGAAATTGACAATACATGTGTTCAATAACTGCTATATAATCCTCTGGGGCTTTCTCTACATCTTCCCACTTCTCTTTATCTGTTCCCTGCCCCTTTATAGAGCGGGCTCCTGCTGCCCAACAGACTGATGTGTCCTGTGGTCAAGGACCTCAAAACCATGTTTCTCTTGGCCTTGGTTCTCCCTGGGGAGTAAGTACATTCATCTGCAGGTGTCAAGACCTGATGATCTCCCTCCAACTGGAACAACTGTGTTTATTAAACAATTCCTAAGAAAAGCTGAAATATCTTACCATCATTAGTAGACTGGGGTACAACCTGAGAAAGGAGGTGTATCAGGCACCTTCTTTCCACAGTGCCCCTCTAATCATCCCCACAGTGATGGGGCCCAGATAAGATGACACTATGCTCAAGGTCCTCCCAGTCAGTGGGTGAGTCTGCTCCAACTTGCCAAAGTACCAAGAAGAACTTAAAACCAGAGAAAACATAAGTGGAAGGGAAGGGGAGAAAGAGAGGTAGGAGGAAGGAAGAGAGGGAGGGAGGGGGGAAAATAGAAGGAAGGAAAGAGAAAAGAAAAGGAGATGGAAGGAAGGAAACCTAAATTCCTAACAGTAAAGAAAAGCTCCCTTGAAATGGAGATAAAAATATGATACAACTGACTGCCAGGCTCACAACCTTTCCTCTTACAACATGAACTAACCACTCCTGCTAGGCAAACCCAGTATGAGAGTCTGGTAACACCCCAGGTTCTGTCCTGAAAACAGAAACCATTTCCTGGACCTTTCAAAGCCAGCCTATTCAACAGGCACTGGGATATGGTCAGATTTTTGCTGTGGTTCTCAGCAAAAGATAAATCCATGTAGTGTCTTGGTCTAAGATACTGAGACAGAGCAATGGCACTCTGACTAAAGCAGGGTCCTCTTGATGTTCCCCACTGGGAGAAGACAGTGGGTTAAAAACTTAGAAGGAAAAATATCATTGCACAAGCATGTGTGTGCAGTATTCAGTGCGCCATGCCCTAAAGACAATGGAACATTCTTACACAAAGATTGGCGCTTGATACTGCCAACGTGAATGTCAGCTGGGCTGTTTGCTGCATAAATACCAATTAAATAAGCCCGGAAGCAGCTTCAACCTGCCCAGCCAAGTCTGAAAAGAGCACATCACTCCAGACCTCTAACTTTCTTCTGCACTCCTTCAGTTCAGCTCATCTGGGCTCATCCTTTTCCCTCTTTCTTTTGCATCTGAATGGTTAGAACTATTCCATCAGCCACAACTTGCAATGGGCAGCGGGGGTGGGGGGCGCACAGCAGGGCAGAGCTAGCCAGCACAAACCAAATAGAATGAATTGAGCCTACAAGACAGTATTCAGCTGTGTTCTCAACATCTTCTGAGAAAATGTCTCCTAGAAAGCTTCCCCTCCTAAATTGTTTCCACATGCCTTATTTAAGAGCAGATATTCTCTTTATCTCGGGTGTAGTACAACCTGTAGTTGACTCTGAGATAGGAAAATTGCATTAGAAAACCATTTCTCTGGTGAATGGGACTCTTTTCAAAATTATCAAGCCATATATTTGCAAGACCCAGAGAATGCATTTCATACAGCTGATTGTCTCCTATCGAGATCTTTCAAGACACTGTTCACAAGCAAGTGACCAAGATAAACTCGAGCGGTTCCTGTAGCCATTTGCAATTATTGACAAACAGTTTCATAACGGAAAATGGAAATTACAGTCAAGTGCAATAAGCTGTTTATCCAAGATCTACCTGCTGGTGGCTCTTTCTCTCTTTTCATTTTTCTTTCAAGCAAAACACAAGCTATCGTCGGAATGCATTTGTCCTGATAGTAATTTTTCTTGCAAATCCTCCACCGCAAACCCTGTCTTCAGTTCTTCCAGTTGTAAGATTAATGGCCAAGATCCTAGTGTATTCTCGGATGTTCACGAGATTCCCACACTGTCGGGTCTATGGGAAAAGACCACCCCCCCCCCCCAATTGACAAATAAGGTATTCCCTCCAGGGGTGGAACTCCCGGGGGGTGGAGGGGGGTCTTCTGCAATTCACACACCACCACTATCCTGAGCACACAGACATCCTTTGAAGACTGGCTCCCCAATTTAGGCTAGAAGCAATTCCTCAGGGAAGCTCGGAGGTGCCTTCTTGCGCAACGGGTGACTCGCACGCGCCTCTGCATTTCATTTGCACCAAAGAAGCGTGTCAGACAACGGGGGTGGGGGTACTGGTGGGGATATGATTCTGTTATATTTTTCACCAACTGTATGAACCTCAAGGGACCTAGGAGCCCTTTGAGTAGATGGGCTCACTCCGGCCTCGTGGCTGAGAGGTCTCCATCTAAATCTCAGGCAGTAGCCACTCACCCCACCCGGGGTCCCCTCCTCCCCGCCGCATCTTCCTTTTCCTTCCCAGTTCCTTAGACCGTATGAGCCCAACGCACAGCAGAGTGTAGGGCCGCGGGGAAGGACCTGGTTACTCTAGCTTTTCCCAGGCACCCCGGCACCGCCCCAGTCCTCGCCACCAACACCCCCGCGCGCCCTAGGCTCCAGTCTCCTGAGCGCACCGGTCCGAGAGCGCCTCCGCCCCCGCCACACCTGCCGGCTGCAGACGCCCACACCCCTCTCTGGTCCGCCAGATACAGGGGCCACTCTGACCGTAGGTGCTGCCGAGGAGCTGCAGGGAGCGTCTGCCGTGGCTTCGGAAACTCTAGATCCTTGAATCTAGATTCCCCCCACCCCCAACAGGACTCGGAACTCCAGCGTTTTCCCCAGAGCTGGGGGGAGGGAGCAAGGAAATCCCAACCTCGCGGAGCTAACTTGGGGACCACAAACTCAAGGCAGAGTGTGTGCGCTACACAGGGGTTGCGGGTCTCGAGGACCCCCTACATCATCAGGCTTTTCCTGCGACACCCCCCCACACACACTCTTCCCCAGATCCTTGTTACACATCCATCTAGCTGGAGCTCAGGAAGGCGGGGGTTACCCCAACTCATCCCGGAAGCCGCTAACTTCGGAAATCCTTCGATTTAGATTCGCATAACCAATGTACCTGGGCATCTCGGCCGGGCAAGTCCAGATTCCGTCAGGGCAGGTCCAGGAGGTCACTCAGGCCAAGCAATCTCAGGCAGAGCGATTTAAAACCCTGCCGCCGCACGCCCGGTTAGAGCATCCTAGGAGCGCCGGCCCACTCCCGTCACCCTTCAGTCTCCCATTCACCGTCTAAACTTTCGGGGGATCACATCTCCAAGTCTTGGGAAATCCAAGCTAAGCTCCCTCTATTCCACACCTCTTCACTGGAATGTAATCATGGGAAGACAAGAGGGGTGGCCGCCTTGTTATTTGCAACGTAAAATCAACAGACACCCAATCAAGCTCCAATGCCCGGCCAGCCCCTCGCCCCCTGGTGCCCACTCCCCCTCTCTCCCCATCCGCGTTTCTCCGCCCGCCAATTTTTTTTTCCCCAGACTCTGGTGTGCAAAGCCATCTACTTGTGCCCAGAAAAAGCAGATCATTAAAGTAATCAGAGAAGAAAGCATACACCTGGCTGTCAGCTGCATGGGTTGGGGAGAGAAAAAGGAAATGGCAATAAAATCGGGGGTCCTACTTTTGCAGCCAGCTTGGGGTTGGGGGAGAGTTGAAAGGTGGGGGCTTTTCTGGGGTGCTTCAGCGCTTGCTTTCTTCTTCTGTGCCTGCTGTTCAGCGGGGTGTCTTACCCTGCTCCCCGCAGAGGGCCAGGTGAGGAAGCCCGCTGGGGGCCCGCATCTCCATGTCAGCGCCGCCGCCGCCGTCGCCACCGCGTGAGGCGAGCACCGCGGCCGCACTTGTGGCTGATCTCCGGGCTAAGGGGGTTGAGCTGGCCGAGCCACCGGCGAGTCTCTTCCATGTGAATAACAAATACTCCCACCGGCGGCCGCGATTGGTCTGCGCCCTGCGCCTCCCGATCCTCCTCCCGCGGCCATTCACCCCACGCGGCGCGTGGATCCGCGCTCGGGATCGCGCCCGGGATCGCCAATCGCTTCGCGCCAACCAGTCACCCCGGAAAGAGGGAGGAGGATCCCCGAGGGGCAGAGGCCCCCGGCGTGGGTAGTGACGGGGACACCCCAGTGGCAGGACCCCTTCGGCGCTCAAGTCGGAATCAACTCGGGGACCAGGAATAACAGAGTTCTGGGTTTTGTTGTTATTGTTGCTGGTGTTGTTTAAATATCACCCCCACCTGCCCCGCCCCGGACATTGAAGGGAGGGTTCGAAGATAGGGAGAGACGGGGTGGTTGGGAGAGAACCGCTGCAGCGGCACAGTGAGCTCGAGACCCACGCGGAAAAGCGCGGCTCGACGCCGACCTGAAGCCGGGGGGGAGGGGGGGACGGCTCTGGAGAACACGGAACCCCTTCCCCTCCCAATGAGCATAGCTCCGAGGAGGTGACCATGACAGATGACAAGTGTCCTGACACTTGCTTTCTTTTCAGTGATGTTCAAAGTAGCGCCCGCAAGCCGCGCACTTCCATGCAAAGTTTGCCTCCCGCTAGCGGCTGTCTGGTCCTCGGTACTGCCCAGTGGCTTGGACACCGGAGGATGCCAGGGGACGCCTTCTGTCGCGCCCCTGAAGCTGGAGGAGGGACAGAGCACAGTCCCACCCCGGGCACTGTACCGGACCAGGCAACCAAGGCGACTGTCATTTTGTGGAGAGGATTAGAGGAGCCCAGATCACGGCGTGAAACTCCTGAGGAGCTTGCTCACCCGGGAAACCTCAGGATTCCCTCCCATTCCGCGGCCCAGAACCCGCTGGACTCCGAGAGCACAAGCCGGTGCCCCTTCCTGCTGTCTACCGCCCAGATGCCTCCACTGGGCGCCCGTCCCGCGGAGAGAAGGAGGGAACCCCGTCGCCCCATCACCCTGAACCGGGGGTGCTCTGGCTTGTCTAGCTTTGGGTTGGTGAGAAAGTTCCATCTAGAGGTAGCCGCGCGCAACTGCAGCCCAAAACCAGAGCCCAGGAGAGAGGAGTACTGAGGGAGTTGGGGGCTGGGAGGGAGGGGGCGAGTAATCAATGAAAAGAGAGGGGTTGGGGAGGGAGGAGGTTAGACCCAGTACGCTACAGAGATTTTTTTTTCAACTTCATAAGCATCATGAACTTTATAAGCTTCATCACAGGTCACAGGTACAGGTTATGAACCTTATCCTGTTCACGTTTCTTTAACTTTCTAACCAACTCTAAAACGATCAAAATTATTGATCCCTCTCTACAGAGGAAGAAAGAAATCTGGATTTATAGATACGCTTGGAAAGTGCTAGCCTTGGAAATCGGAGCTGAAAACCCCTATAGATGACTACTTCCCCGATGCCCTGGCTGTCCCCAAGGCTGGCATTAAGGCATGAAGTTTCCAATGAGAAGACCACAGTCCTCCTTGGTTTCCTAAAGCCGCCCAGACCCTGTTAGCAAAGAGTCAACAGATTTGCAGATCTGGGGTCCTCCTCCCTATTCATTCATTCCGTCTCTTGTCTCTAGAAGAGAAATTCCTTGCTTGTAAAATCATTCTTTTACGGCCACAGATAACTGGTGCGGAGGGAGGAGGATTTGGAGGGATAAGTCAGTACCTTTTAAGGTGAAGAGAAACCAGAAATGATGCCGAAATGGAACTGAGCGGGCTCAATGACTGCAACTCTGAGGTGGAGATGAGGAGTTTCCTTGAGAACTTGAGTTGCTCCCTCCTCCCCCGGAGGTAGGGAAGCAATTTTGGCAGCCTGGTTTCTATGCAGGCAGCCCAGCTCAGACAGGTTACCAATCTGAGGTCTGAGGTCATCTAGACTGGTGACCTCTGTCTGAGTAAAGCTAGCCTAGGATGTGTATGGATTTGAACAAACTCCTCCTTAGGCTCTTTACTGTGTGTGTCTTAGTACATTTAGGTGAAAGATGGACATAAAGGAAGCAGGAGGCAGCTCAAGGCTGAAAATACTCTGAAAAACAGAGCTGCTGACCACATTCTGGTCTTCAGGGTCTGGTCCAGAGTCCCTACAGTGTTAATGCCTAGTGTTACCCAAGAGGGCAGTGCTCTGGTGGGCCCATTTCCATAATGAGGACAACACAGCTGGCTGTGGCTTTGGAAGTTTGACAAGGCCCAGTGAGCTGCTAGGGAGAGAAGTGGCTAATGAGCTGCCTTTCTCCTTTTCCTATTGATCATCACCTGCAGAGAACCACTGTCTTCCAGGCATGCAGACCTCTGAGAAATAAGTGGGACTGATCTCTCTCAGGGACAGTAGCCTTTGCATCATCCTTTATTGGATGCACAGTATAGAATCATCATCTCTCAAACCCCACATGAAATCTGGTCAATAGGGAATAGAACCTTTCTACATACAAGTATTTCCAATGGCTTTACCTTGAAGCCCCTGAACATATGACTTGGGTTCATACATACATTATAATCTACATGGAGTAATATCACAAAAGGAGAGAGATTCTCTGCTGTGGAGATGGATCCTTGTCGGCAGCATTCATATGAAAAAAAAAAAAAAAACCACCTTTTATCTAAACTTGGTTTATCCGTCCCCATCCCATCCTCTGCTTCCTTTTTGCTACAGTCTAAGTCAAGAGAGTATGGCAGTCCAGCCCCGACAAGCCTGTGATTCCAGAATCATCCACCTTGATACTTCTTGGAATTCCATTTTCTTCGGTATGAAATATGTCTTTGTAAAGTGCCTGACCTTATCATATCCACCACAAATATTTATGTAAATCAAACACATTTCCTGGTAGTTAATCCTCCAAGAAGATTTGAATATAATCTTCTCATTTTCAGTTGATTTAAAATGTGAGAAACTGTCCATGTGTTGGAAAATGCAAAAAACAATACCATATGTTTGGGGGCCATTTAACTCAAACTGCAAGATGTAGTCCACATGTGGAGATTTATGCTGCAATTCCTGGTTTGGGGCAATGGTGAGATCAGGAAGGCCACTCCCCCAAGAGGAACTGCACCTCAGATTTTGAAAACAATGACAGTACTTTCTCTGTTAGACTTCTGAAAGTGTCAGTGCATGTATCACGCGGGTTCTGTCTGCTGGAATCAAGATCAGACATGTTAGAGTGACAGTCACCCAGAGCCAATGAGGTTCATGAGAGCAACAGTCAGTGCATTGCATACCTGCAGAGTGGAGTGTCAAGAGACACCACGACCAACATAACTTATAAAAGAAAGCATTTAACCCATGACTTGCCTACAGTTTCAGAGGGTTAATTCATGATCATCACAGCAGGAAGGCAGGCAGGCATACCACTGGAAAAGTGCTTACATTCTGATCCACAAGCTGGAGGCAAAGAGAGATTGGGCCTGGTGTGGGCTTTTGAAAGCTCAAAGCCCACCCTGAGCGACACACCTCCTCCAACAAGGTCACACCTCCTACTCCTTCCTAAAGCAGTTTTATCAACTAGGGACAAAACACGCAAATATATGAGCCTGTGGGGGCCATTCTCATTCAAACCACCACGTGGAACTACAGGGAAAATTCCCAGAGAGGATGTATATAGTCTCTGTCATTTTTCATTTGTTCCCAGAAACACAACCTAAGACAAAGATTTCAGGGCAGATAGTTTAATTAGGAGGAGGAAGAGGAGGAGGAGGAGGAAATCCCAGTCATCAGGAAGAGAAATGAAGCCAGGCACTACTATAGGTACCTGGAACTTGTTCTCAGTCTTCTCCCAGTGGAAAACTCTGCAAACCAGTGTAAAATATATATAACAGAGTGGCTCCAATGGACAGCTGAAGGAAGTTGAGGATCCATAGCCCTGCACCTATCAGCTGTTGATTAGGATGATGTTAATCTCCAGTATTCGGTCTCTCACATGTTTGGCAATGTAGACTCCAAAGGTCAGGTAAAGTTTCTTTGTAGAAGATGGTACATGTGTTGGCAGTTAGTGGGCAGGTGATATGTAAGTACTGACCAGTCTTTAAAGTTGTCTCAAGCAAACTTCATAAAGCATACTATCATCAAAGTGCTATCTCTTCATGAGTGACCTAATCGCCCACTTGCCCTCAGGGATACTGGGATACCAGTTATAAAACACAGGTTCATAGGCTATGCAGCAAAGTTGTCTGAATGAGATTTGCTAATATAAGTCTTGGGAATCTGCATGTTTTTCAAATACATAGTGAATCTGATAATGCTCATTAAAATTTGAAATCCAGAGCATTTGGGAAATTATTCTCCTGCATATAGTCAGTGCATTGCCTAAGGAGGCAGGTCTTAGGAACTGGATACCCCAGGAATGGATGTCTAGACTGCCCATACCTGTTCATGGCCGCAAATGACAACAAATGCTGGTTTGATTGTAGGGTAAAGGGCATCTTTTACATTGTTGGTGGAGTGATACTAGTGAAGCCACTTTGAAAATCAGCCTGGAGGGTTCTCAAAAAGCTGAAAATAGATGCTAGAGAGATGGCTCAGTGGTTAATAGCACTTCCTTCTCTTCTTAAGTTCAGTTCCCAGCATCTTTGTTGGGAAGATCCCAATCACCTATAACTCCAGCTCTAGGGGACCCAACGTCCTCTTCAGGCCTCTGCAGATACCAGCGCACACTCACACACAAGAAAGAAAGAAAGAAAGAAAGAAAGAAAGAAAGAAAGAAAGAAAGAAAGAAAGAAAGAAAGAAAGAAAGGAAGGAAGGAAGGAAGGAAGGAAGGAAGGAAGGAAGGAAGGAAG
>CABHPQ010168095.1:37555-52729 GCA_902168405.1 Peromyscus aztecus | reverse complement strand
TCCTCTCCTCTCCTCTCCTCTCCTCTCCTCTCCTCTCCTCTCCTCTCTTCTCCTCTCCTTTCCTCTCTTCTCCTCTCCTCTCCTCTCCTCTCTTCTCCTCTCTCTCTTTCCCTCCCCCTTTCTCCAAAAGCATGTACTCAGAAGAGAAAATGTACAGAAACTGCAAGTGAACTTGGTTTTTATTTTAACTCAGGTGGCAACTGTCATTTCCCTATGTTTATGTTTTAAAGAGAGCGTTTATTAGATCAAATGTTTATGATAGCTATACTTTTTTATTAGATATTTTGCATTAAGCAATTTGTCACCTTTCCAGGAAAAGCCTTACTAGTAGGAATTCTAGTCTATTTCAATGGGCTGGACTCAGGTGGAGATGTTAACTGTTGACAACAAGCAACATCCATTATAAGGAATCACAGTGCTTTAGAAATTGTATATAACATGACATAGGATGGAAGGAACGTCTTGCTATCAAGTTCCACAGTTTCTGTGGGTGGTAAGACAAAACTACAGAAAAGTAAGGAAGCCATACAAAACCATCCTTTCAGAATAAGAACTTAAAGACAGAGATGCTGAAGACAGAATGATGAAACTTCAAAATAATTTTAATCAACCAAACTCTAGTCCATGATTGTTTACCCTGTGTTCCTCCCCTACTGTAATTATAACCTCTTAGGTGGATGGACTAAAGCAGCCAGGGGTGACAGAAAAGAGAAACTGGGGAAGGGACCCAGTATTGGTCTAATGTTAGGGTTTGGAAGAATAATTCACTGCAATTTGAAAACACTGAAGGTGTTTATGAGCTGCTAAGCATATGAACTACAGGGTAAAAAAAAATCACAAACTATACATGAGCAAAGGGACATCTTCAAAGCTTCTGAGAGAACGGGAAGCCATGAAGGTAGAGGGCAGCACTTTGTAACATTTGATTGATGAAGACATTAGAAGCAAAAATGTAGATTTTCATGAGGAAAAGAGTCACGAATCCTTTCTTCACTAGCCAAGTAAGTTTAAAACTCTGCCAAAAGAATCAACCAGAAAAAGAATGCTAAATCAAATTATCTAAAATAAAATTAGAGAAAATATGTCAATAACAAACCAGTAGATTCTCTCTTGTGTTCACAGGAGGACACATTTGGTTGTTTGGCTGACTCCCAAGTCTGAAAGTAGGTATGCAGTGATGGGAATGAGGACCAGGGGTGTGGGTGGGGACTTCGTGTGTCCAGGAGAAGCACAGAGGAAAAAGTGCAGCCGCTCTGGCAGTGAGAGCCTGTGGTCTAGCAGGTGTAAAGGTACAGCTGAGCTTAACTTCGTTCATCCATAACACACATTCATCCTGGGGGTCAGGAAGACAGGCACTCAGCTAAAATAACAAGTATATAAAACTTTAGAAAGAGATATTCTGACTCCATAAGACTGAAGAAAACTGTTATTGGTTTTTAATACTGTACTATTCTTACATCTTTTTACTTTACAAGAGTATGGATTTTTAATGGGGAAAGTACTTTCTGTGTACTAGGGTGAAATTAGTTAGCAAATTATTATAAATAATGTGAACCAGGTATTTCACAGTTGGAGGAAAATGCTATGAATTAGGAAGTATGGAGAGTTTCATAGAACTCCTGTAGATTGAAAGAGGAGGTATCACCTCATGAAATGGATGGATGGATAGAGAGATGCAAGTTAGTGTACACATTTGTACATATGCAGACAAGGAATTAAATGTAGATCTGTGTGTATGCACCAGTGAGTCTGCACATCTACTTCCTTTCTATGAGGACATGGCTAGGAGGCATGAAACCCTGTATAATGAGCATTCCTCCTTGTGCTTAAATTGACGGCTTCCAAAGTCCATTTTCCAATAACGGAAAACAAAACAGGCTTGTCTGGAATAATCGTTTATTTCTGGACCAAAACTTCACTCCCACATCCCCTGACTCACCCCCCCCCCCCAGAACACACAAGCACACATATATGCAAATGCATGCACACAGACACATGCATGCACACACATATAATCACATGTATGCACACACATACAAACACACACACACACACACACACACGCCCACACACACACACAATTCTGAAATACCTTTTGGTGCCAGAAAATAAAGTGTTGAGAAATGATAAAAGTTGGTGAATATCAAAAGAAACTATTAAATGTCAAAGCTGAAAAGATTTGAGTAACAAAATTCAGTAATGATAGTATTTATGATGTAATTACAATGTAGGGATAGATGTGTGCTAGACAAGACCTTTACCAAGTGACAAATGTTAATGTGACTAGAACGGAGCCATTTCAATACCACAGGGCTTGCTGACAGGTTGAATGGAAAAGGGCAGACCATTTCTGGGCTATTTTTGCCAACATACATAACCTCAGTCTCATTGAAGGAAAAACAAGCACAAATAAAACTACTGAGTAGTCATCTTTAAAATGGTCAAGGTCATGAAAGACAAGGAAGCCTGCCAAGCAGGAGGGGACTGAAAACATAGATATGATAGCTAAATAGTGGTCCTTGTGGCTTATTACATATTAAAAGACTAAGGAAAGGCATTAGTAGAACATTGGTAAGTTCTGCAAAGTGTCTGTAGGTCAGTCAATATTAGTACATTACTATTAGTTTCCTGGCTTTGAGAACTGTACTGTGACTACATGCTGCTAGCTTTAAGGGAAGCTGAGTGGCCAGCTCAAAGCAATTCTGTGTGTTACATTGGAAACATTAAAGATAAAAGTATTTCAAAATGAAAAGTATAAAAAGAAAGAAAAGAAAAGAAAAATCCTGGTGTTTCTGTGTTTTCAACTCTGTAACAGTATTTGCAAAATAGCCTTTCAAACTGTAAATATTGCCATATACAAAGAACGGGGCTTCACTATTGCTAAATAAGTGTAATTATTAGACAAGTCACAAATATAGAAAAACTTTTGTGTAGGCAGCTATATATGTTATTTATATCTGTTATAAGCACATGAAATATGAAATAATATTTCATAAAAAATACAACATAATTCTACTCCAAGCTAAGATAAAAGTCAATATAGAATGCAAAAGAAAAAAAAAGCAGTGTTGGATCTGAAAATGAGCCCTTGAGATATGATAAATCTAAATATCCTTTAGAATTATAGAAGGAACATTGAGTGTCTCTTGCAGAGAAGCAGTATAATAATTCTATGTCTAGGACATGGCCTCTTGAGTAATATATTTTTCAAAAACAGCCTATGATATAGCTTTGTCATCTGTCTTCATGATACTCAAAAGTTGCCTCATAAAGAGAGTGAACGTGGGTTAAATTTAAGCAATATAAAATGTTGTCAATTTCCAGTTGGAGCCAGAGGAGAAAAAAGCATGTATTTTAAATTACAATTAATATATGAGTAATGTATGCTCTCTTTTACTTTTATGGGGATACACAGATAATGCAATCCTTTAACTTTCATTAATAAGTATCTTTGTAAAACTCAGGTTTTTTTTTCCAACTTTTACTCCATGTTTTCAAGAAAGCCATTTTCACCTTGCCTGTTGCTAACAAAATGGTTAGCTTTTGATCAGTAGGAAATTGTGCTCGATAGTTTTATGTCAACTTGATACAAGCTAAAGCCATCCTAGAGGAGAGAACCTCAATTGAGATAATGCCTCCATAAGATCTGGCTGTAGGCAAGCCTGTAGGACATTTTAGTTAGTGATTGATGTGAGAGGGCCAAGCCTACTGTGGTAGTGCTGTCCCTGGGCTGGTGGCCATGGGTTTTGTAACAAAGCAGGCTGAGCAAGCTGTGAGGAGCAAGCCTGTAAGCAGCACCCCTCCATGGCCTCTGCCTCAGCTCCTGCTTCCAGAATCCTGCCTGGTTTGAATTCCTGTCTTAACTTCCTTTGATGATGAACTGTTATGTGGAAATATAAGCCCAATAAACTCTTTCATCCCCAAGTTACTTTGGTAATAGTATTCCATCACAGCAACAGAAACCCTAACTAAGACAGAATTCTTTAACCTATTGTCTGAATCTTTCAATAGGTTTTCACTATTAACCACTGGGCATTTCAGGCTTTTATATTATTTCCTGTGACACACTTTCATTGAGTCACTAAATATAACCTGATGTACAATTTCAGGAAAAATGTATGGTCTCTTCTTTTGTTCCTGTACTTCTCCTTTCATTTATTATTTTAGTTTTTTTCATGTTTATGTTTTGTGATACTTAAGCTACTGAGGATGACTCTAAACATCGTTGTTGTTGATTAAAATGAAAAGGAGCTATCACCATTAATGAGACCAGTCACCCTAAGTTTCTGAAGCAATGAATAAAGTGTTATAATTTCTTGTTATTAAAAAAAAAATCCCCCAAAGAAAACCAACAAAATCCAAATCTCCTATGAGGGTAAAGCAATGTTGGAACGTGAGGGCCTGACAGTCTCAATGGGGTCTCATTACACATACTTCAGTCACAACTCTTATCAGTGTTTATGAAGGAGGAATAGCTGTAAGATCTCAGAGGTGTGGGATGCATATAATAGATGTTTGATCAGTATTATCAATCATGAGTAACCTCAGAGGTAGTGGAGGTTGCAGTATAAGCTGTGTGTTTAATAATCTTACAAATGCTACTAAATTCTTTTGAGCCAGTTGCATAGAAATAACAGCAATGCAGAATTTTCCCATTTATTCTTAATATGGTTGTGTTGTGATGGTTTGCCACCCCCCATCCCTCTCTCATTGACCAGCAGAATAACTTCTCTCCTGACCTGTACTGACTGTCTACTGAGCTATCTTTGTGTTTGTTTGCTATCTTAAGTGCCTTATTGTACAGCAATGAGGCTGTACAATGGCATTTCTATAGTCATCTGCTAGAATGATAAATATTTAGGAATCCTGTAGAATATTCTTTGTAAAAAAATTAACCTTTGTGAATAATAACAATAAAAATATAATTCTTCTATCATGGTCATCAAAATTTGCAAGCCATTTTTAATTTTATAGTTCTTAAATTTTAACTTTTTATAATTTAACCTGTGACAAGTTAAAAATGAGAATCTAAAAATAAAGTAAATCCCATAAAACAAAAAAAATGAAAAATCTGTGTTTTTTAAAGGAGGGCCTTGGATCTTTGAAAATGTTTCTTCATTAGCTTAAGAAGATCTAGGCTTCCCTGCAGATCGACTTTTTCATAAGTGTGTACAATTTATCACCACTGATGTCCACATTAATCTTTTATTTTCTGTCTGAAATAATGCCTCCTGCTTAAACCCAGACATTTAGAAAACAATGAGACGATGCCCCATCAAGTTGATGTATGTGTTCCAGATGTACCCGTGACACCTTAAAGTCCTTGTCACTTTACCTGCCTTAATATTGGGCAATAAGAGTGCTTCTACTTTTCTCTAGATGAATAGAAGAAGAATATATATTCTTGGTTATTTTCCTTTGCCAGCAATGTTTATTATACAATCTGAAAAATAAACATCAAACCAAAATTTAATGCCAAGAAGAAAGAAAATTAAATTAAAATGGCCCATTAATAAAAGCATAACACTTCTCATTAACAAAAACAAATGGAGAAATGGAGATAGAAGGAATGGCACAATGGTGGGAAAGAAAGATGCCCCTTTTGAGAATGTCCTTCTGAGAGAATAAGTATAACGAGAACTGTACAAGGAAAACTACTCATTTTGTTTGATACTGTGTTAGCGCACCTGTGAGAACTAAGTTGGAGTTGTGGACAGCAGCATGAATCTTTACATGTATTCAAGTGCCAGTGCCTTCTGAGACTGAAGTTACTAGTAGGGTTTACTAGTGGGTGGTAGAGGGGCATGTTAACAAATACGGAGGTCAAGAAACAAAGCCCAATAAGACCCCCTCCCAATCTTTTAAGATAGAAGGATGATAAAGAGCCTAACATGGTACAGAGATCAAGAACTTCTATGGTAAGTAAGTTGATGTGTAGATGAATGTTAAATGGATAGTGATGTGAGTATCAGTAACTTAGTCTTTTCAAGTTTCTTTGCACAGTAACTCTTTAATGAGTGGAAAAAAAACTGAAACCTACAAAATTGGGTACTGTGAACAGCATAACCAGATAAATAGGAAACAAAATTTAAACTCAGATCTGATTCAACAACAATTACCAAGCCCAGAGCCTCCTTCTTACTATTATTCTTTTTATTATTTAGAAGTTGTCTTTAAATTTTATCATGAAAACAACTTTTGAGGACCTCTGTTTATTTGTTATGCATTTATTTATCAGACAGTATTAATGTAGAAAGAATAAGAAAAATGCCTCAAATTTGCTTCAGGCCTATTCTCTCCATGAAGATGGTTGGCTATATTGTGAGCTTGCCAGTATGACTGAGAAGACCTGTGGACATCTTGCAGAAGACTCCATACTACTTCCTATAATAACACATTTTTAGGAATATCTATAACAAATCTACTTACTCTTTACTGGAGACCATGTCTGCATTTCCTTATTGTCTGAATTCAAGCTCGTTTATCCTGAAGCCAGTGGACCGCATGAGATCAAGAAGAGTTGTGTATGCAGCCAACATGAGATCAAAAGCCTGCCTCGGATTCTGAGAATTTCTTTGTTGGGCACTTGACTGCATGGTCGCCAGACATGTACTTTGTAGTTAAGACTCTTGTGTCACCATGTTAAAAATTTGGAAATGCCTGGAATTTTAAGAAGTAAGTCCTAATGTCTCCGGCTTTACATTCAAATTACCATCCAATTTTAATGAAAATATTCACCATTAAAACATACAACTATTAGGGACTCTGAATGACCTTGCATCTCAAGATCCCCATAGTTTTACTAGTGTATCTCCTCAGGAAGCTACAGTGAGTTTAGAACTAATGTGAATGTGAACTTAGACACCACAACAGGTGTTTTGCCTTTCCTACAGTGACAGCTCTGGCTCTGGCCATATAGAGTGAATATTGTCTCCATGGCAGACGCTGTGGAAAGGGCATGTTCACAGTTTGCTATTTACTGCTCTCACAACTATCATCTACATATGAAGAAACTGAAATCACACGTTAATCAGATCAGCTCAACCCGTGCTTCATCATGCATGACAATAAAAAAGAAAAAGCAAACACAGAAAAATACTGAATGACAAAAAACTACATAAATATGCAAGGGGATAGTTTGAAATTCAGGAGACATTTCTTGAAAATCGATTTGCATCTGATTTAAAGAATAGTATAAATCTGAAAGTATCTGTGTGCTTCCTTGGGATGTTATTCTGTAGTGAGAATGAATGATTTCTTTTGGCAATTTATAGTTTGGCCTCCTGGTCTTTGGAAATGCATTATTATACTACAAAAACTTGTTGTTGTTTAAAGTAATTGTACCCTCTACATGAAACAAAATGATTTCTAAAATAGCCAAGGGCTACATAACATTTCACAAATAGCAATACTTCACACACAGTAAGTTGATGGCTTTAGTGAAAATAAAATAATAGCTATTTTAGCCATTGATATGTGGTATTATCAAGAAAATCATTGGATCTGAAATTCCCAATTTAGGACTTAACCTTTTCTTTACTATTGAGAAAGGAAATAAATGTACATTTGCTGAGAGTTTTCTCAGCCAGGCGTTGTACTTCATAATTTTCATGAAATATTTGAACACAAAGCTGAGAAAACCTTTTATGAATTATCAGGCTATCTATCTCACCAGAGGAAGGCATGGTTTTACAGCTGAGTGTGACAAATTGAGGATTAGATGTCTGCCATTTTGACTCCATAATTTCATACTATGATCCATTTGGAAAATTCTGCACATATACAATCTAACTTTTGTTCAGATTATTTCATCTTCAAACTTCTATTAGAAGTTACCATTTTGAGAAGTTGATCAACCACAGAAGAAAAAGTGTAAAAACTTTCTCCTGAGTTTTGTTTAAAATATTACATGAAAAAATACACACATGATTGTCAATTTTGATTATAACTTTTGAGTTCAGTAGTTGATCATCCCATGTTTGATGTCTTGGTGGGTCCAATATCAGAGTACATTTTTTTAAATGCAATTACATAACAAATCTTTAGAATTTGCAATTCATCTGTTCAGTATAGGGAAGAATTAAGAATACATTTGTAATCTGGATGGCAATTTTGGCTTCCATTCTGAATTTCATTCCCTCTGACATATTGGTTTTTTTGGCCTACTCATTCAGAAAGCTAAAAAGGTTGTCTTTTGTCTGGCTTCTCATATTTAAACACTTCTTTCTTAGATATCCAAGTCTTAGTCAGTTACCTTACCAGATGACTTTAGGAATGAAACGCTATGGGAACATTGAGAGTGGAAAGAGCACACCTAGCAGAGTTCTTGTCTGAACATTTTATGCTCTTAAAATTGGGGAGTGAGTTATATTTAACTATTTTCCCTCTTTGAGTAATGTGTCTGTTTCCATTAGGTTATAAGAAAAGATAATGCATTTTTTTTTTGTTAATCTCTGTATCTCTCCACCTCCTTTATTTACTGGCTTCTGCCCCATGTACTACTTGCCTCACCTCCTATCCCCTAATGGGGAGATCCTTCTTTAGCCCACAAAGTTCTGTATGTAGACTGTTGGAAGGCCTTGCTGGCCGGTCAGAGGTTGTAGTATATCATGGTCTGGCAACATTTTCCAAAAGCTCAATGACATGGAGACTCCCTCCCTCCCCAGAGAAACTTTCTGCTCTCTACCTGCCCTTAGCTGGAGAATGTCCCTGGGCCCTGTGGACTGACCTTAACTGGAAGCTGTCTCTAAGCCACATGCCTGATTTATCTTTAGCTTCACCCTTGGCACAGATTCCTGCTAGAAGACTTGTGCTAGGAGCTCTGCTAAAGGATCCTACTACCACACATGAAGTCTTGTGATAGGAGCCTGCCGCTAGATACAAATTAGGATTTATTACCAGGCTCCTCAATCCTATATATTTCTTATAGTCTGGAATAAAGTTGAGCTGATTCCCCAAGGTCTGTCTCCAGGAGGGCTGTCTCAGTCATGTTCATGGGCCGTATAAGGATCTCTGTTGTTGCTTCTCCCCTTTGACTTAATAGACTGCAAAGACAAAGGGGGTCCTTACAGTAGACTTTCTCACTCACCCATTTCTCTACTGTTCTTCAGTTAGCATGCTTGATCAATTTAAGTCCTGAACACGGTACATATATATAAAGAACGGATTGTCATACATTAGAGTACAGTCTAGTTAGTGAAATGAGATGGAATGACATTGCAGTGAACATGAGGTACTGTTTATTCAAGAAAATATGAGGCCCAAATTGGATGCAGAATCAAAATTAACTCAAGAGTTTCTTTAAATTAAGAACATTGGTCCTAACACAAAATTATGGGCAGTGAGTGACTATTTCCAGATCTACATCAGTTCCATGGCTGATGAGGCTGTACTTTGATGCTTCCTTTGGTATTGTTTTTTGTTTACAGGGTTTTTTGTTGTTGTCAGAAATCAGTTCATGTTAGCTCTCTAGTCTACATTGTGGTCCAAATTACTTTCCATGTAGACTTAGGCTTCACATTTGATCTGTACCATGTGGTTGTCAAAATGGAAGATATACCTCTCTAAGATTCTTTTGAGATTTCCTTGTTCAAGATTGACTCCAAAGATCATTTATAGTCCATATTCCTGCTTCCTTATATATTTTCCCTTCATTTGTGTCAAACTATTATGCATGATTAAAGAAATTATTATTCAATACAAACTTTTAGCATTTTAGTTAGTGGAGCCTTTTAAAATTCCAAAATCACTCACCTTACTGTATGTAGAATCAAGAGGAAAATTGTGTATTAGACCCTAAGGTATAATTATTGTGGGCAAAACTATATTGTAGGACAATCTACAAAGGCTGATCTCCCTTGAAACTTAGGTGTTCTTAATGAATTAAGAGGTGGAAGCTAGAACACTTACATTTTAATCATGATTTCAAAAGTCCGTAACATTTGATCTATGGAATCCCTTTATCTTCGAGCCTCAGTTTTCCTACTTATAACATTTATAGTATTTTGTGTCTTGTGAAGCTATTGTAAAGATATGTTTTATGATAAATACAAATAACACGAGAACTACTATTAAACATGGGGACAGGTATTGTATTTTGTTATCTCAATAGGAGCATGGTCCCCTTCCTCTCCTGTAGCTAGAATCAGAGACTTCCAAAGGCATAGAAACTCATTTTTTTAGCTTCACTCACAATAAATAGGCTGTAGCTTTTCTTAAAAGAAAACACAAATTAAAAATGAAGAAACTCAACAGCTAACATTTGCTGAATGTCTTATTGTGTCAAAATTCTAATTTTTTTTATATAGGTCATGGTCTACCCAAGAGCTGTAGACTAACAAAAAGGCCAGAGCCAAAGCCAGGAAAACCTCTCTTTTGTTCGTCAAGGGAGTCCAAGAGACTTTTCAAAGAATTTCCGTTCTACTGGTTGACTCCCAGTACTTGAAGGTAAGATTCAATTGCTGAGGGCACCACATACTTCAGATAGAGAACTGAGAGAAATCAAATTAGAACTGACCTGGAAGCCTTCTTCGTGAGAACCAGTTCTCAAAGTACTAGAAGGTATTATGCCCGATGCCAAGGGGGAAAAGCAATCGACAGTCCTACCCATCTGTAAAGCCTGCAAACTGCAATGATGACCACCATGACAAACATCTCCAAAGATACAGGAGTGACATTTAAATCGTAGGAACAACCAACAGCTCTCTAATTGGATTTAAGACCCACTGAATAGGAGAGAATTCATGCCTGGTAATGTAAACCTATTTAACTACCCATAGCTGGTGGGATTATGGACCGTAGAGGAGAGCCTAGTATCATCAATATTCTAAAACAGTGTGAGCTTTAACTGCTTTCCAAATACTTATCCTTGTACCCACAAATACTTGTAGCTCTCAACCATCATCAAAGAGGCTTCTTTTTGCAACATACAAAGAGAAACAGAAAGCCACAACTGGTCAAAATGCAGAGAAAACTGACTGTGAGGTGTCTATCTCCAACTGACACATCAATAACACATCTCCTACACCTAGGACTCCAAGAAGTCATGGAAAAGGGGAACATGCTTACAAGATTATAGGACCAGGGTATCTGCTTTGAAATAGTGTCTTTTATATATATAGCAAGAAAACTATACCCACAAAACCTCAGAAATATGACTGCCTACTGTGACAAGCACAATGAAAACACCAGTTGACATTCCAGCATGATGGATGGAACCTCACAAGGCCCTTCCCCTAGACGAACAGTTTCAGGTGGTTAATGATTTCTGAGAGGCGAATCAGTCAGTCTTCTTTAGGGACAAGACCCTGACAGATTATTTCATTCTAAGTGGTCAGCCCTAAACAAATTTACAAAGAAACAACACTAAATGGACACAGTGTGCTATATACAAATGTGTATGTAACAAAATAGTGGTCACGAATTTTAGTGGAAGTGAGATGAACACAGGAGAGTTGGGAAGGGGAGAGGGAGGGTTTGAAATAATCTAAATATTGTATAAAATTCTAAAAAGCATTAGTCATTATTTAGTCATCCCATCCAACTTGAGAGATATTCTATTTTTCTCGAGTACAGATAAAGAAACTGAGACTCAGGGAGGTGAATTAATTTGTCTAAATAATACATTTAGAAATACATGAGAACATTTTGATTTTGAGGGTTATACTTTTAATTAAAACCTATAACTGCAATAGTTTTATGTAAAACCAGGCATTACCAGGCTATTTGTGTGTGTGTGTGTGTGTGTGTGTGTGTGTGTGTGTGTGTGTGTGTGTGAATATGGTATTTGAATGTCCCTACTCTCTAATAGTTACTACTTCTCCTATAATATCATGACTGAAAAAAAATTCCACTGATATTTCATGCTGGATTGAATTTTTTGGTCTATCTGAAACTTTTTCAAAGACCAGCTGAGTAAAATATTTCCTACTCACTGCTGTAATCAATGCCCATGGTCACATTCAATAGTTATTTATCCCACGCCTTCGGTCCACAGACCTTCCTGACAACAGAACACATTTTCATGTTTCCCATGACTCCCTCCTGATTATTGTTACAATTGTCACTACTACTAGTTACTATTTCAATCCTTATAGATGAGCACCCTACTTATATCTTGAAAGGATTCAACATTCATTTAAAATGCAAAGTCCATTTTAAAATTATTTTTCACACAGTAATACTTTGTTGAGAATTCAAAGAAGTCTAATTCCTTTGTTGTTGTTGTCCTTTGCTTTGAGACAGGGCAGCATGCAACCCAGACCATTCTTTAATTCACTGTGTGGCTTAGGATGGCCCAGGATTGTGGATCCTTCTTCCTCTACCTGTTGAGTGCTGAGATTAGAAGTACAAGCCACTACATCCCACTCAAGTGCTAACTTCTGATTGTTCACAACTGGCTGGATATTTTTCTTTTTTTGAGATTTGTTTGCTTCTGAGTCCTCCTGGCTCTATGTGCTGGCACTGTCAAAGTTCCAGAATGATGCCTTGTCTATTTGTGATCACTGGTCCCCGGGGCAACATAGGTTTTTAAATAAATCTTCCCATCAGCTTTTGAAACGGGAACTTCATGCGTTACTACAGTCAGTTATGTAGATGGATGTCACCAGGGACTTCTCTTAAGTTACAAATACCTTTCCAGGATTGCATTTCTTTCCTTAGCTCCATTTATGAGTCTGCGGCCCTTCAGAACCATATGTTGCAGTGGAATGGCGCTTTCCCTTAGTAGCAGTAAGGTATCATTATTTTTTTTAACAACATGTTATTTAATGGTCCCTTGTTTATACAAGAAAACTAGTAATCTCACACATGCAAGCAATTGTAGCTCCAGTAGCTAAAGATTTACTACAGGCAAGCATACATTAACAAGCTGGTTTTCAGAACTCATCTCTTAACTTCCTGGTGTTGTATCAGAAGAGTATCTGAGTTTGAATCTTAAGCATATTTCATAGCTGGATACTCATGTGTGTGTGTGTGTGTGTGTGTGTGTGTGTGTGTGTGTGTGTGTGTGTGTGTGGTGTGTGTGTGTGTGTGTGTGTTGATCAGGATGAGTACATCACCTAGCAGAATGACACTTTCAAATTTAGCTTGTCTTTGGTATTGTTGCTGGTGTCACATGCCTGTGATCGCTTTTCCTTGGTAAATGCAGCCTTCTGTACAAAACCCAGTCATGCAATTTGCCTGCCTCAGAGATAAGGCTAAGGCTCTGTCAGAGCACTTAACCACAGGTGTAAAACTGTGATTAAAAAGAGACTGCACATTTAAGTAGCAGTAATTAGAAGTGAATTCTTAATTGCAAAGTTACAGGAGCATTTATGCTTTGCTATGCTATCCCAAGCCTTTGAAAGGTGCTATATAAATGCAAATTGCTTCTCCCATCATTCAGACCATGCATTCATGCCATTGAGATGTGCATTTATAGTGAAACTAAGCTTAATAATAAAATACTAAATATAAAATATCTATTAAAAAGAGCTACATTTCCATCAGCCAAGAAAAGTTTATTTTCGTATTACCCTTTAAAGCATATTCCCATGATGGTGAGAAACAAGTTCTGTCTTTATGTCTGATTAAGAGAATGAGGCATACAGATAAAATTCTTCAGACGGATGAAACTACAAAACAGCCAACAGTTTTTAAAAATACATCACGGTTGTCTAGCAGCATTTAAATCTGGCGCTTGCTGACAGTGAAGTGCATGCTGGCTGTAGCATATTCACAGCCTGTTGAGTATTTCAAGAACACATTCTATGACTCTCCAAAATGGGAAATTTGTGAGATACCTAATATTCTGTTCATATAAGTATTTCTTTCTTCATTTTGACCTCTTAATACAATATCTACATCAGAAGCTTGGTTATGGATTATGATGTGTAACCTTTGTGAAGACCAAGAGTTATAGTTCATGGGGAAATAATTATGGCTTCATCCTCAAAATTATATACCAGAGGTACAGTCAATTAATGGATGCTAAAGAGAGGGAATCAGTTTTCTCCAGGGATGAGTCCCCTGATAGATTATCAGTTGTCTCCCTAAATTCACATAAATATAAGTAGCACTAAATGGTCTCAACAAGTGATATATATCTATCTATCTGTCTGTGTATGTATGTATATATGTATCTATCTATTTATCTATCTATCCATTTACCTACCTACTATCTATTATTTATCATCTGATATAATATATACTGTATATAATATTAAGAGGAGGTCATGAATTTGAAAGAGTATGAGGCAGACAGAAAAATGTGAAGTAGTGTGATGGTAGGGTGGTAATTGTATAAATATAGTACTCATGTATGAAATTTTAAAATATAAAATAAACATTAAAAAAATCTATGTCAGAAAATAATGAATGTCACATCACCTAAGATTTCATGTTTTATGTATTGGTAAATAACAACAAAAATATTTTAGGTCAATGCTTATCTTTCTCTGTGTTTATATATATATATATATGTTTATGCACATGTGTGTATTGTGTTCCGTGTGTGTGTGTGTGTGTGTGTGTGTGTGTGTGTGTGTGTTTGAAGCAGGTCATCAGTATGTAGCCCTGTTACTCACTGGGTAGCACTGCTCTTGGACCAATATCTATCCTTATAATCTCAAGTGCTAGGCTTACAGCCATAGGCTATAATGGCCAGAAAGGCAGGTGATTCTCAAACATGTATCCGCCATTGTATCATTTGGGGATGTAGATCAATAGAGTGAAGTGAGACCAAGATTTCACTTTTCTTGCAACATTTCTTCTGAAGCAGATGCTGTTGTCTACTGACAACAGTAAGTAAGTAAGTAAGTAAGGAGTAAGGTTTTAGCATGTGAATCCACAAACATTTTCTTTATAGAAGCAGATAGCAAATATTTTAGGCTTTGTGGATTATGAGGACTCAGTCACACACAGTCAATTCTACTATTGTAGCAAAGCTGTCATAGCCAGTACATAAGTGAAAGAAAAATGGACCTAGCTCCCCAGCTACTGTTTTCCAGGATGTTTGTGCAAATTATAACTATAAAAGTTCTGAACAGCTCATCCATACTTGAAGCTTGCAGCTCCTCTACCTATCCAGCAGAGATAAAAGGAAATTCTTTAATAGTCCTTGGTAGCCATCAGGCTCTGGTTGTTATGTATGTTTGTGTGTGTGTGTGTGTGTGTGTGTGTGTGTGTGTGTGTGTG
>CABHPQ010168095.1:0-32266 GCA_902168405.1 Peromyscus aztecus | reverse complement strand
ACACACACACACACACACACACACACACACACACACACACACACACAAACCTGTGAGCCTGGGTGCACACATAGCTGGGTGTAGCATGCACACAGTTACCCTAGGAGGAAAAGTAAATAAAATAAAACCACAGCAAAGGGAAATCAGAAATCACAGTGAGGAGAAAAATCAAATATTTGTGTTGCCTCTTTATTTTTTTTAATGATTACTTTGTGGGGTGGGGTCATGTGTACTTGTACAGGTCAGAAGACACATCTGTGATGTTATTTCTCTCCTTTTACCTTTATGAGGATTTTGGCTATTGAACTCAGGTTTCAGAATTGCTTATGGCAAGTGCCTTTCTGGCTGAGCCATATCTCTGACTCTACCTCTCTACCTGCATAGGTGAATACATGAAATGGGTTGAAAGATGAAAAATAGTCACAGCCTTAAGCTCCAAGAGACCAAGACCCTTCCTTTTGATATGACTGCTATTACCATTTCATATATGGTGCAATTAAGATTCAAGTAGGCAATGGTAAATGATTTGCTAAATGTATGGCCTATTAGTGCTTGCTATATAACATGTTTTAAAGAATTCTCCATACTTGCTATTTGATCTTTCCTTGAACATTTTTAGTGGTGGGCAATACCAATATTGCATTGTTAATGTTATAAATATTATGAGTAACTTCCTTATATGGACTTAAAATTAGCATTCTTATTTCTGTTAATGCCACTCAGATGGCAAGATACAGCAGATTGTTTTGTCATGAGGTGCATGGGAAGATGTCTTCGAGTGTACCTTCTGTCCATCTTAGTGCATTTCCGAGAATAGATGCATGCACACTGCAGGTGATAATTATTAGCTGTCGCTGAAGAAAGGCATTTCTCCCTGCCCTTCCACTAGTATCCTGATATTTTCCACTGCTGGTGATATACAAATAACACCATTTGGAATAGGGGCTTTCCATATACTTACCATACTCATTTTCTGCTATTTAAATTGCTCCTTAAATTATGATCACTCTGCCAGAAAAAAAAATCTTGTCTTCATGTACAGAAGTATACTGTCCAGCAGGATACTCTCAAGTACAAGTTAGCTTTTTTAAGTTTATGTTACAATTAATTAAAATTAGATGTTCAAGTTCTTCATTACACTGATTACATAATAGTCTCAGAGGCAGTTATGTGACTTATTCAATAGTCAGTGAAGACTTACAACAACTTAGTCATTGCTAAGTGCTCTACTGGGGAGCCTACCATAGTTCCTGGAAAAAGTAATAACCATTAACTCCTCTATTAATCCATGTTTGGAGGATCACAAATCCTATTTATTTTAAGCCAACAGAGGAACTGTGCACTTTTAATGGTTTTTGCCATTGCTATTATTTGGGGAAAGACCTGATAGAATTATCATCCTACATAGTCTACTTTCTGGACCAGAAATGTATCCACAAATGATCATATCCTAGTAATAGAATAATATGAAGACTTCTGAACTCTGATATGCTCTGATAAAAAAAAATTGTGATAGGGTGACTGTAGTAGGACTTTCTTCTTTCTTCTTTTCCATTTTTTTTTTTAAGACAGGATTTCTTGTGTAACAGTCCTGGTTGTTCTGGAACTCACTCTGTAGACCAGGCTGGCCTCAAACTCACAGAAATCTACCTACTTCTGCCTCCAGAGTACTGGGGTTAAAGGCATACACCATTGTTGCTCAACTGTAGGATTTTCAATAAATCACATCTCAATGAACTTTACTAAAAAATTCAACAACAAAAGGACGTGAAGCTTGAGTTAAACCACAGTGGATACTTTGACTCATGACAAGTGAGGAAAAAGCTTTGACTGAGGTGTATGCACTTAGGACAATAGCAAATGGATGGAAGAAAATGAATATTAAACAGTTATTTTTATTAAGTTTTCAATCTTTAACTTCCTCTTATATATATATATATACATATACATATACATATACATACACACGCACATACACACACACACACACGCACACACACACACACACTTTTTTTTATATATTTGTTTATATATATATAAACCAAAAGTGAAAGATCTACTTCAAGGCTGGTAATTTCATATTTAGTCTATAATTGTCCCCTTAGACATAATAATACCCTTCAATACATAATGCTGTAAACTGGTCATAGACCACCCCCCTGCAAAACAGAATGTATTGTTTTTTAATCACTGATGAAAACCAGCCAGTTATTTGATATTTGCTCACTGAATAGGATAGTATCCTATTAGGGTATAACATTAAAAGAGAGAGAAGAAACTGATGGCATTGTTTCAGCATTATGCATGCAGTCTGATTGAAATGGAGGGAGTGCCTTCAGTCACATATTAAAGAGAAATATTTCAATTTTGAGGAAAATTGCATACATTAGTCTTTCTAATGGTAATTTCTTATCCATAGCATTCTCAAATCAAGAAGAAATTTAAAAAAATAATTTATTGTATTTCGCCTTCCCAGAGATGTCCATGAGTCACCTCTTAAATCTTCCTCTTTACCCAACCTCTCTAGGTTTGTGGATTGTAGCCTGATTATCACTTACTTAACAGATAATATTCACTTATAAGAGAATACATATTATATTATATTTGCCTTTCTGGGCCTGGGTTCCCTCACTCAGGATTTTTTTTCTAGTTGCATCCATTTGCCTGTAAATTCCATAATGCCTTTTTTTTTAAAGATGAGCAATACTACATTGTGTAGCCATACCAAATTTATTTATCCATTATTCAGTTGAGGGATATCTAGGTTGTTTCAGGTTTCTGGATACTATGAATAAAGCCTCAAGGAACATAGTTGAGCAAGTGTCTTTGTTGTAGAATGGAGCATTCTTTGGGTATATACCTAGCAGTGGTATAGCTGGGTCGTTAGTTAGATCAATTCCCAATTTTCTGAGGAACCACTATATAGATTTCCATGGTGGCTGTACAAGTTTACATTCCTGCCAGCAGTGGAGGTGTGTTCCCCTTGCTACACATCCTTGCCAGCATGAGCTGTCACTTGTGTTATTGATCTTAGTCATTCTGACAGGTGTAAGATGAAATCTCAAAGTAGTTTTGATTTGCATTTCCCTGATGACTAAGGATGTTGAATATGTATTTAGGTGTTTCTCAGCCATTTGATATTCCTCTATTGAGAATTCTATGTTTATATCTATACTCCTGTTTTTAATTGGATTATTTTTAAAATTTTTGAGTTATTTATATATTTTGGCATTAGGCATTTATTAGATCTGGAGTTGGTTAAATTATGTTCCTATTCTGCAGGCTGCCTCTTTGGAGAAATCTATGGAAGAGGGGGAGAAAAAATTGTAGGAGTCAGAGGGGATGTAGGACACCAGGAGAATATAGCCCACTGAATCAACTAAGCAGAGTTCACATGGGCTCATAGAGATCAAAACAGCAAGCACCTGGCCTGGCCTGCATGGGTCTGTACCAGGCTTTGTCTGTAGTGGTATTTGTTCCACCCATGGCCTTGGGATATATGGTCCAAAGGAGGCCGTGCTTCCTGCCATTGTATGTGATCTCTTACAAGGGGTTGTAGAAGAGTCACATGCCCTGCTCCCTGCTCCTGCTGATGAGGTGGAATCGCTCCAGTCAGATCAGAGGATAACTTCTGCTGTCTACTCTGTTCTGTAATCCTGAGTATATTTCCTCAATTTATATCTTAATAAATTCTGTAACCATTTTACTAGACTCATGTGGATTGATCATAATACCTCTCCATCTATGTTATGGCTGTTAGCTTGGTGTTTTTTGTGTGACTCCTAACTGTGGGAATGTGTGTGTCTTTGACTCTTTTGCCTGCTCTTGGGACTCTTTTCCTCCTATTGTATTGCCTTGACCAGCCTCCATATGAGGGCTTTTGCCTTGTATTAATGTATCTTGTTTTGTTTTGTTTGGTTCTCGTCTCTTGATAGCCTGTCTTTTGGAGGCCTGCTCTTTTCTGAAGAGGAAATAGAGGGGGAGTGGGTTTTGGGGAGAGAGAAGGTGAGGGAGAGCTGGGAAGAGTGGAAGGAAGGGAAACTGTGGTTAGGATGCATTATATAAAAGAATAATCTACTTTCAATAAAAATACAACATATTCCAAAGAAAACTGTTTCTTTTTTAGAACTTAATAATCACACTATGAATTATTATAACATATATTATATTTCATACATTCAAATAACCAAACATGATCTTTTGAAGGATCAATTAATTACCTATTGAAAAAAGCAGGCTTGAAATTCCTTGAATATTGTAGAAATCCTTTTACTTACAAAAATTGCTTAATATGAAATTAAGAATTAAAGGAGTAAAAGACAGTGAAATTTCAGAAAAAAAGGAAATAAAAATAGTAGAAAATGGCAGAACTAGAGCTCTGAAGTCACTTTCTCAAAATTCCCATTGGATAGAAAGAGATGTGAAATTATGAGAGATTTCTCTAAATCTCAACTGCAGTCCAAGTTCTTGGCATTTACAAGGATGCTAGGAGAAAGACATCTTTGAAAAGCATCTTTGTCTCAAAAATATTTAAGTGCAAAGATACTGAGGAATCTTGTTCTAAGTTTCAAAGGATATATCAATATCAGAAATTGTGTTTATTCTCATCTTAGAGACACATTTTTTGGCATCTGATTTATTAAATATAATAGAATGGGAAATGACTTGAAAAGCAATCTGCTTCAACCTGTTTGGGATTTTATAAGGTAGCAGTCATCAGACTTCAACAACGAATGTAGTAGTACTAAATTATTCATTGTCCTAAACACTCAGCAACTTATGCCTACACTAAACTGCTTTCATTAATGTTTCTTCGGGGGAAGATTGGTCACTGAGAGAAGTCATTGATTCTTCACACTACAGTTTAAAAATACAAGAAAAAAAATTTAGTTTGAGAATGTGAAATATTTTCATTTGTTCATTCTTTCAGTTACTGAACATTAAAACAATACTGACTGTTCAGGCACTCCCCTAGAAGTTGGCATTCAACATGAACAAACCAAGCATTCTTGCTCATCAGGAGCTTACATTTTATGGTGGGTATGCAATTTTAAAAAGATATTTGTAGAAACATTGTTATGTAAGCCCAACAGTTATAAGGCACATACAGACTCAAAGAAACTATGGCAGCATACTGAAGACCTGCATAGGTTTAAGCCAGACAAGATCTCAGCACTGAGAGATGGAAGCAGATACAATATCCCACCCTGTAACCAAGAAACTATCTTCAATCAATACCTGCTGGCAAAGGGAAAATTATTTTTCTTCAATTGAGTCTTACTTAGCATACCAACCACACTCTCCATGCCCAGGAGTAGTTGGCCAACATAAAATGAATTTAATGGTAATTTTGCAGACTTTTTGTTTTGTTTTTCTTTGTTTTGTTTTAATGTTTTTTTAACCTGTTATTATTTTTCTTGCTTTTTTGTTTTTGGTTTTTTTTTTGAGAGGGAGATATAGATAGAGGGATAGAGGGATAGGGATAGGGAGATAGTTAGATAGATAGAATATAAAGTTGGATGTGTAGGGATGTGGAGAGGAGCTGGAAGAGGGGAAAATGATAAAATAGATCTATGAAAAATAGAAGAATACATAAGCTGTACCTGGTGTGCTACTCTTTACTGAAGACTAAAACATTCTTTCATGGAGAGTTGAGGGAAGTGGGGTCTGTTGAGATTCAAGAAAGCAACGATACTTGGAAGACTTAGGAAACTAATGAAGCTTGCAGAGCTCAGGCAGGATTCGCAAGCCTCTTTGCAAGGCCGTGAAAGCAGTAGACAATCTCTGTGGAGAGGAAGACTCCCAGGTCAGAAAAGCTACCTGTAATCATGTAGGATTTCCAGGAGCACGATGTTTATGAGTTGTCAGCAATGCTTGGTGTTGTTTTCTGTGATTGAGTGCCTTTAAGTAACTCATGCTTCAGTAAGTCACCAATAAGTTCACTGGTTCACTCAACTGGACTTGAACAGGATTGTTGCTTTCTCCTGTCATTGATGTCCTAGCTGAAGCAAATAGATATTCCTTTGCATCTCCCCAGGAAAATTCAGGCAACATATTATATGCACTTTCTATTGTGTTAGAAAATCAATCACAAAGAATTAATTGGGCGATAAAGAGAAGTAGAATATTATATTTATATAGAATGGTCCGAGCTTGCCTTAGTCTTCTAAAAAACACTTGAAGAGAGAAATCCAATGTGGCCTTGAGTCATAGATGGTCCTTATTAGTGCCTTCCTGGCTTCTAGATTGTACCCTAGATAATACAGCATGAAATCTTCCTCCTACCCCAGAAACCTAGAAGAGCAAGAAACTCCCTTTATTTCTGGGACTTGAAAACACATGAGGGGAATCTCTCCTTCTCCAGGGCCCCATCATAGAGATGTCTATGGCCAGTGACTTATCAAAAGGGAAATTCATCTGAGCTTCCTTTCTATGAACCTGCCTGTGAACCTATACATCTTTTCTATAGAAAGAGTTCTTTGTAGTATTAATGTCTGAACACAGGATATACCTGCCCTTTTGAAGAAGAGCAAAGGGACAATTTGTACTTTAGCATTAGAGTTAGAATCAGGAAAGTAACCACTGCCAGGGCAGAAAAGATCACTGTGAAGGCTTTGGCCATACAGTGAGGTGCAGAGCCATGCTCAGTCATAAACAGAGTGACATCAACTCCTTATACTCTACTAAGGTGTTCACCTGAATGATGTTGTCACAATTATGTTTACTCAATATCTCAGAATAAATCTTATGTAAATTAGTCATAAGATATGCCGGGGGTTTAGTTGAAAGTTACATTGCTCATTCAACAAGAGATATTTATCATAAATACTCTGTGTGCCTGCCCCAGAACAAGATATTAAGGTAGGAAAACACTATGCCAGCTATCATGGTCTTCAAGCACCTCCAAGTTTAGATATTTATAGTTTTAATTAGCTCTTATTTGTGTGAAACTATTTAAGTCTATCTCTGAAGAAAGTAGGTGAGGTGACAAAAATCAGATGAATTACTTACTATTACATTTGCACAGGAGACTATTTGGAATGAGACTCTGACAATTTACTCTGGGCTCTGTTTTTTTGTGCTACATTTTGTTTATTCTAAGAGAAACCGAAGAAGAATAATCAGACATGAAGATGCCTCAGGGAAACACAGGTAAGGACAATGGTAAATTTTCCTTAAGGGATCTATTTGCAAAGCTGGTTTATATCATTTCTGCTGAACACATGTTGGGGGAACATTATTCAGACAAAACCAAACCATCACCAAGAGAGCAATCTGACAAAATGAGTCAATTCTCAGATATCTACAAATTGTTTTCATCTTGAATTTCCATTCAGACCAATCTAGGATAACTGGGTATTGTTAGCATGACCACACAATTTACAAAAGGGATGAAGCAAATTTTGGGAAGGAAAGTACATCCAATGCAAGAGTTGTACTGAAAAGCCTGTATTTCTTAAGCACGTTGCCCTTCCAAGTGGGTTTTGGTTAACTGATTTTGTTCATTTGACCTTTGACTCTGACTCATTCCCTGTTATTTCTGCTGTAGCCATATGGGAGGAGTATTTTATCATGGAAACTTGAAAAAAAAGCCTATTATCCAATAATGTCTGAGCATGTTTTAGGAATTAGTATTACCATCAACCTCATAATCCATATTCTGCCTCATATCTACATGGATTTTTATTAATCATTCCTTGTATTACACCAAATAAAGCGCCTTTCCCCTTAGACTTATAATAAAGTCCACTTTGGCTAGAAAGTTCCTATTGACTACAACCTAGAATCCAATTAGTTATATATGGATATTCATCACTTTCTTAGTCTACTTCAAATTGATCTTCATCAAGTGTGCCTCAGGTAGTCTATTTTCTTATGCTCACACCATGATATCTAAATTTCCATTTTTATCTTTTTTTCCTTTACCTTCTTTCTTTTTTGGAGGCAGGGTTTCTCTGTGTAGCCCAGGCTGTTCTGGAACTCATTCTACAGAAGAGGCTGGCCTTGAACTCAGAGTTCTGCCTCCAGTGTGCTGAGGTTAATGGCATGCACCACCACCACCTGGCTCCTTTTTTCCTTTTTAAGTATGAATAGCATTCATCATTAAAGCTTGATTCTGGATAAATATCTTGTATGAAGCAATGATTCCTATATGTATACAATGAGCAGGATTTTTATATATAAATAAAACCTCCATTACCCTCCCACTGATTTTCAATGTAGCATGTGTTGTGGGTGCCTAATATTTGCTTTGATGGTCACTGATCTCTGAGTATTTTGAATATTCTAAGAAATGAAAGCCCATATTTATCAGTTTGTACTCCAGAACTTGGCAGAGAATCAGGTTTGAATTTTTAATCAACGTATTATTCTTTTTATACAATGATCCATGTATTGTATACATTAAACTTAATCTTAGAAAAGTGACAAGTGAATTCTTCAGACAGCACTGAAGACATGTGTGAGAGTAAAGAGCAAGGGCACTAAATCATTCAGGCATTGATAATGAAAGTCCTGGGAAAGATGTTTTATTAAAGAGATAGTAATCTTTATGAATCCCATTTAGGAATTATTGCTGCAACTTTATTTGGAAGCAGGCAGATGCTGATAATCTAACATGATTGGGATCCTTTGGATACCTGCAATTATAATAAATGTTAAATGTGTGTGTGTGTGTGTGTGTGTGTGTGTGTGTAGTTACAGAGAGACAGAGAGGCAGAAGCAGAGTTGCAAAGAGAAACGGAGACATAATAGCTTCTAAATGGCCCTTTCCTGTTACCTGTGAATATCTACACATATAAAATAAAACACATACAATTTAATAATGACTATTGGAAGGATATTTTCTAATAAAGTCTACATTCTAAAAGAAGTTTGATTAAAATAATTCTTAAAGAATTTATTTTGTCCTTGGTGCATGGACTGGCTTTTTGGAGTCTGGGGCCTATGCTGGGACTCTTTGCTCAGCTTTGGTGTAGGGAAGAGGAGACTGGACCTGCCTCGGCTGAGTCTACCTGGTTGGGCTGACTCCCCAGGGGAGAACTTGCCTTGGTGGAGGTGGGAATGGGGGCTGGGTTGGAGGAGAGGGTTGGGGGGTGGGAGGAGGAAGGATGGGGGGAATCCATGGCTGATATGTGAAATTAAGTTAATTATAAAATAAAAATATTAAATAAATAAAAAAGAATTTATTTTGAAACACATTTTAAAGGAAACAATAAATACTAGAAAATTATGTCTTAATTTTTCATCTATTCAAAAGACTTAAAGATAGTCTGTACCTCCTGTATGCTCCTGGGTCCAGCATTTCCCAATTTCAGTCTCCTGTTTGTTAAATTGCTTACTAAGAGAGCTCATAAATGCCAACACTGTTTGTAAAATGTACTGCCTATGGCACAATTACTAAGGCTATTTATACTTAATCTCAAATTATCCCTATTGGATTTATTCTGTAGTGTTTATTGAAAGGGAAAATAATTAATTATAATGAGGATAGATTTTGCAATATCTGAAATGCCTCACTTATGAACGAAGGAAGAATGAAGGGAAAATAGTACATTTTAATGAATCACATGTTTGTTCTATATCAACAACAGGGATTAGTGATTAGGGAGAAACATCCACATTTTTACAGAATTACTTTAAAAATTCAGATCAGTCTGAAATTTAATCGATTTCAATGTTAATCATTCAGACGTTTAGCTAACTATTATCTTCACTGATGACATGTAGAACCTCATTTGGCCTCAGATATCTCTGATTTCCTTTATAATGATGCAAATTTAAGAAATATAGATCTCTATCCCTTAATGTTTTCCTATTAATTTACTATGCAGATGTAGTTAAAATTCTACTTTTATCCTCATTCAAGACTTCAGAAATTACTCATTGTTACTGTGACTAGGTCATGCTTTTTCAAAATTCACTAACAATCTTGGCTATTAGTTTCCCATATCATTTTTCTTTCAGGTTGCAATTGTTTGGCAAGGATTATTATTTTGTGCTCGGTCATTTAATAATTTCAAACTCTTAAAATGTACATTGAGAAGGGTATGCTAATAATATAGTGTATTTAGCTGATGTAACTGAAATTGATCAGTTCAATTTAAATTATGAACCAATGAATGCATCCCATAAATTTGGGTATGTTGTGCATTCTTTTTCATTGAATTCGAGGAAGTCTTTAATTTCTTTATTTCTGCCTTGACCCAGTAGTTATTCAGTAGGGAGTTGTTTGTTCCCATGAGTCTGTAGACTTCCTGTTGTTTCTTTTTTTGTTGAGGTCCACTTTAATCAGTGGTGCTCTGATAGATACAGTGGGTTATTTCAATTTTCTCGTGTCTGTTGAGACTTGCTTTGTGACCAAGTATGTGTGTGGTCAGTTTTGGAGACTGTTCCATGAAGTGCTGAGATGAAGGTATATTCTTTTGTTTCGGGGTGAGATGTTCTGTAGATATCTGTTAGGTCCATTTGGTATGTAATGTCTGTTAGCTTCAATTATTTCTCTGTTTAGTCTTTGTCTGAATGACCTGTCCATTAGTGAGAGTGGGGTATTGAAGTCTCCCACTATTAATGTGTGAGGTTCAATGTGTGATTTAAGCTTTAGTAATGTTTCTTTTACAAATATAGGCACCCTTCTGTTTGGGTCATAGATGCTAAGAACAGAAAAATGGATAAAGAAAACATGGTACATTTACACAATGGACTGTTACTTAGCTGTTAAAAACAATGACATCATGAAATTTGCACCCAAATGGATGGAACTTGAAAAAAAAAATCATCCTGAGCGAGATAACTCAGACCTAGAAAGACAAATATGATATGTATTCACTTATAAGTGGATATTAGCTGTGAGGTAAAAGATAATCATGCTACAATCCACAGACCCAGAGAGGCTAGGTAACAAGGAAGACTTAAGCAGGACACAAGGATCTTCCTGGAAAGGGGAAACAGAAAATATTTCACCAGTGGACTGGGTATGGGCGGGGTTGGGAACAGGAGGGATCAAGTGGGGGGTAGGGCTGAATACTTGGGAGTAAGGACTGGTGGGAGCAGACGTAGAGTCTCATAGACAAACATTAGGTGGAGCTAGGGGCGTTCTGTGGAGGTGGGCGGGGGGGGGGGGGGGGAATCAGAGGAACCAGAGGGTTCAGGGGCACCACAAGAACAGGGCCCATAGAATCTACTGACCAGAACTCAGGAGCTCACAAAGTTCAGGGAGCCTGCACCAGTCTGTGCTAGGTTATCTAAATATATGCTATGGCTGAGTAGCTTGGTGTTCTTATGGGATTCCTAATAGTGGCACCCGGGGAGGAAGGGTTGTCGCTGACGGTTTTGCCTACTTTTTTTAATATATAATTAATTTAATTTTACATATCAGCCACGGATTCCCCTGTCCTCCGTCCTCCCACCCCCCAGCCTTCGACCCCAATCCACCCCCCATCCCCCCCTCCTCAAGGCAAGGTCTCCCCTGGGGTATTCGCCTACTTATGGGCCCTTTTCTTTCTACTAGGTTGCCTCGCCCAATCTTGATGTGACAATATGTGCCTTGTCTTATAGTAGGTATTAGGTTGCTTTGTGTTGATGTCCCTGGAACACCTGTTCTTTTCTGAGGGGAGACTGAGGCAGGATCTGGGGGAGATGGCAGGTGGGAGGGAGAGACTTGGGGGATGGGAGGGAGGGGAAACTGCAGTCAGGATGTAATATATGAGAGAATAAAAATTAAAAAAACATGCTTATATAAACTGCCTTCCCACGTAAGAATTTGTTCTGTGTAGGTATTTGTAGAAACATACAAAAATTCATGGTCGATGACATCAAACATCTGGAAACAGTTTTTTCCAACATCAGAACCAGAAAGATTCAAGAGTCTCATGAAACAGATCATAATGATAATAACAGATAGTAACACCTTATGTAGTTACTTAGAAGAGAAAGGGGGCCTTATGTGTGATAATTAAAGAATAATATAATATGTTGGTTTATAAAGTTAAGAGAGGCATAGAAATTGATTTATCTTCTGCTCTAATATGTATAAAGACAACATATATACTCATATATAATCTAAGTAATATATGTGAATATATACTAATGCTTATGTACAAACACATTTATAAATACCTGTATACCTGAACTTCACAGAATATGTCTGGATCAGTGAAAAGTGGTTAATAATGAATTTCTCCATTTTAATAAAGCTATGGAAATGATTTTAGAGGTTGGGAAATAGAGGCCTTAGCTTAGAGGTAGGCTGGATTTAATCTCTATGATAACTTTTATATTTTTAGAATATTATGCAACAAATTGTCTTAAAATAATTGACTAGTATGAGGATAGTTTAATTTACTACTTTTATAATTTTGTTGAGTTATAATAGAAGGCTGATAGACCTGAAATAAATATCCTTACTTCAAAATTTTAAAAGACAAGAACTAACCTCAAGATTTATCCATGTCAATGGTAGGGAATAAAGGCAAATGCATTAAGGTTGGGAATTTATTGTATTCACTGTTCACAGGAAAGATTATGGCTGGCACTTTTTGACATTTTCATAAGAGGGCTGGAAAACCATACAATTTTATAAATTTTGAATGACATTTTAAAGTATATCCTTCTGTGTAGTTCTGTGGCTTTGTTGTCTTACTGTTGATTTTGATTGACACTTAATAATTAAATGTGGAGATGTAAAGGATGGTGACTTTTCTTTGAATAGTTATAGGAATTGTCAATTCTCTTCTAAGAATAACTGAGTAGAACATCAAGATCACAAACTCTTTTCTTCCAATTTCTCTGAGGTCTGCAAGCTACAAAGGCAATTTATTTCCAAGTAAGAATAACAAATATGTGAGTATAAATTAAAGGGCACTCTGACCAAAACACTGCTCATCTCTGAAGCTTAGCTTACAGAAGACAATTTCTCATTTTAACCAAATTATTTATATAATCCCATTCAACATTCAAAACTATCTTAGCAGTTAAGAATGTATTACCTTAATGTTAAAATGTATCCATGTTGTATGAAAAGCAGATATTTTCATTAGTTTATGAATAAAAAATATAAAGTACTCAAAATTCAGCTCTGGCATTGAATGAACTAACCAGTTTCTTTAAGAACTATGACTATACATATTAAGTTAATGATCCTTAAAATTCTTGAGCATAAACCTAGATACATTTGATAATTTGGGGGAGGCTTTATGATGTGATCATGTGGAGAATTTTATTGATACATTTCATATTTTCATCCAAGTCTATAATAATCTTTATCATTTTACTTGCTGACACAGCATATTTTAGAGTTATCTCTAGAGCTTTCCCTACTTTATTATTATTTCAAGACATCATTAACTTCCTTCATTTATTTTATAAAAAAATTTCAACAGATCACAGTTTTGCGTGTTCTCAATAACCTATCTTTTTTTAATTTTAAAAGGAATTACACAGGCTATAATTTTATTCTTTTGCCATGACTTTATGTTTTTGTATTTAAAATTTTCTGGTTTCTCCTTTTCCTCTCTTATTTTTGTGGTAAGGAGTTAATACTCCATTGCACTAACTTTTCATTTGTTATGATGTCTTTATCAATATCTTCAATCAGTCCCTCCATATAACTAATAGGAAAAAAGATTTCTAGGATTTATATGCTCAGAAATCAAATTTGCTATGTAGTATTCTGAAAACATTTTGGATTAATGTGTATAATGTGGTGACTTTCTGTCAAGTTCAGAGCAGAACTTATATATTTTTGTGAATCATTTTATTTGGAGATTGAGTGAAGCCCACATGTCCATCCATCTCTGTTATCATCCCCCACTTGTAATGAATGGTAAAAATCCACAATATTTTCTCAAAAAAGAGGAGTGTTACAATAAATATAATCATATTGAATTAGTACAGATTATTAAATAATGCTGTGTTCATATGCTGCTGTATATAGGTCACAAAAAACAAATCACTTTTTTTTTGTGTAGCGGGGGGTTTCGAGACAGAGTTTCTCTATGTAGTTTTGGTTCTTGTCCTGGATTTCATTCTGTAGACCAGGCTAGGCTGGCCTCGAACTCACAGAGATCCGCCTGGCTCTGCCTCCCAAGTGCTGGGATTAAAGGCGTGCGCCAATGCTGTCCAGCAACAAGTCATGTTTATCTATTGAAACATTTCAGATTTCAACCTTTGAGTCATTTGTTAAAGAACTGCACACATCCTGCTCTGCCTGTGTAGGTGCGACGTGTAAAACCGCCAGCGTTTGCCAGGACCAAGAGAAGGAGTGACCTGCAGCCAATCCAGGTTGCAGGGTAAGTAGCTGTGTATTGTGGGATTTTTCCTGTCTGAGAGCTGTCTTTTGGGAGAAATGCTGGCTGGTAAGTCCCAGTAGGATAAAAAAAAAAAAAAAAAAAAAGGTAGCAAGGATCTACACTGCTATAGAAAATTATGCATCTTTTGGAAAATTTCTCGTTTTTGGTTACTCAACATTGATAGAGATGGACAGTTTTACCATGGGGCTACAGATGGCCAGCTTGACAGAGCTTTGCTTAGCTAGGTATCTTTGACTAAGATGACCAGGCCCTTCAGGAATTCACTGTGATATTTGGGTTAAAACATCTTTGTCATAATAAGCAATATCAGAAAATACAAATTAAGCTTGCATTTTAGAAAAATTACTGAGCTATCCCCTCTGCAACCATATCCTAACCGTTTAATCAGTTACTACACCACTAAACCTACTACCACGCAATTCACTTTTGCACTTGGATTTACCTCTCACTCTGTTTTTATTTATGGCCGTGAGGAGATTTGTGCAAAAGGAGGCATAAATGTATCAGTGTCACATTGGTTAGGTAAAAAAAAAAAATGTTTATGCTTCTTTCCAACTCAAATGGTTGGAGAACAGAAAGGGCTTCAAAGAGGCAAGGGTGGGGAAGATAACTCAGATAGGTGTGCTGTGTCGAGTACACATGCTCATGCATTTGTGGGCAAAGAAAAATGCCCTAAGCTTAGAAATACCCTCATACACAGAGATTTATGAAAAAGTAAATACTCACCCAGATGGCCATGAGCAGCAAAGGACAGAGGGGGGCACAAAATGTGCAATTTCTCTTGCATACTGCCACCAGACCCTCTATTCTGGAGGATGGAATACGTAGAAGGCTGTGCCCCTAATAGGCAGAATACCAGGCAAAAGACTCAAGGGGATGAAGCATTGCTGGTCTTGCTTACACAGCTGCTTAGTTTTTGTCCTTATATGTTTATTATCACTCCAGTTTATGATTCCTGGAAAATCTGTGCTGTCTGTTTTCTCAAATTTAAGCCCCGGCTTAAATTTAAAAATCTTGCTTCCCAAAGCTTGACAGTTTACCAAAGGACTCACCAAGAGTCCTGTTGCATAGAAGCTATCGTTGTCATCTGGGTACTTAGAATCCTTGGACTAAGGACCAAGCATGAACAATGCATCACTGTTCTGACAGAAGGTTCATTGTGATAATCAGGAGCACATAAAACTCCTGCTACTTTATAAGAGAATGAAGATTATTTGACTCTCGGATATTTATCTGCAAGGCTCTTGGAATCTATTACCTTATTTTGACAATAAATGGTCATATATAGCAGCAACCATCTAGGAAGAACACTATTATCACAGCCTCAAGACTAAGACATATGCTTATCCAGAATGAAGGGAAACTGTAGATATAGCAGGAGGGAGAAAATGAATGTTAACTTCAGCCCTAAGGTCAGCTACAGCAATGTGGACTTTATTCATTCTAGTATTCATCTAGTATGCCTGACCCAATTAAGAGCACATCATTGCCCCAGCCCCATGTGAGATTCTTCTGTTGAGAATTCTCTGTTTAGATCTGTAGCCCATTTTTTAATTGGATTGTTTGGTATATTGGAGACAGTATGGGGTAAGGGAAAAACCTGGTGCTAGGGAAATGCCAAGAAATCCACAAGGACAACCCCAGATTAGACTACTAGCAATAGTGGAGAGGTTATCTGAACTGGCCTACCCTGGTAAGCAGATTGATGAATACCCTGTCATCATAGAGCCTTCATCCAGTATCTGATGAAAGCAGATGCAGAGATCCACAACCAAGCACCAGGCTGAGCTCCAGGAGTTCAGCTGAAGAGAGAGAAGAGGGATTATATGAGCAAGGGGAGTCAAGATCATGATGGGGAAGTCTACAGAGACAACTGAGCCAAGCCCATAGGAACTAACAAACATTATACCAACAGCTGTGGAACCTGCATGGGACAGGACTAGATCCTCTGCATACAGCAGAGAAATGTGTAGGTAAGTCTGTTTGAGGGGCCTGGGCAGTGTGATCAGGATCTATCCCAGGTTCATGAGCTGGCTTTCTGGATCCCATTACCTATGGTCGGACACTTTGCTCACTCTTGATGCAGTGGGGAGGGGCTTAGTCTGCCTCAACTGAATGTACCAGGTTTAGCTGTCCCCCTCATGGGAGAACTTACATTTTTGGAGGAGAGGATGAAGGGTGGGTCAGGGAGGGAAAGGGGCACGGGAGGAGGGATGAGAGGGGTATCTGTAGTTGGTATGTAAAATGAATTAAAAATTTTTTAAAAAGTCATTTGCATAAGAACCAAAAGCTAATACTTTTCATTTGATAGCATTTCCAGAAAGAAAGAGAATAAATACCTTAGCTCAAAAAAACAAAACCAACCAAACAAACAATAACAACAAAACAGTAATACACAACAGTATCACTGCCAATCAATTCCTTGAGTTTCTCAGATCTCTATTCCAATGATTCATTTACTCACAATGAAATCAGCTTAGCTGGAAAATACATGCAATAGACAGTCCCTGCAGACCCAGCAGATAAGTGTCAACCAAACTTTGGTGTCTGGGTTTTGGGCACATGGAGCCTTGCATTCCGGCAGGAAATGAATAGGGTCCCGCAGCGCATCTTCAGGGACAGTCTATGCATCCTGTAGTTCATTGCTGATAGGAGAGCCTGTCAGTTCTGACTCAGGTGCTGGAGTATCAGAATCTGGTAGTTAACTTTTCCCCATATTTTCACAAGTCGATTTCTTCTGAAGAAACAGTATTTGCTCCCAGACATTTAATGGCTATTTCAGGGTCACTCCAAAAAGTTTACTGTCTGCATTTAAAATCTGTCTAAGCCACTGCAGCTATGAGAGCTAAGAATGGACACTTGACTGGAGGGTGCTTTACCATCTCTCTTCTAGTCACATTGTTAATTAGGAAAAGTGAATGGTTTACAGAAGTGTGTTTCTAGAAATGTCCCCTTCAAAAAAGGACATGAGCCCAGAGCATTGATTTATTTTATTTTATGATTAGTATTTAAAACATTGTATTTCTGTAGAAACCATAGAAAGTTTAAGATGAGAAATATTATAACTGGACAAAATACATATCACATAAAATAAAACAATGTTATCAAACAAAAATACTTTACTGTTGTAAAATGGTAATAGAATTACATTATGGCCTTTATCTCAAATCAGTAAATATTTTTGAGATCATGTTGCTACCTTGGTCCAAGGACCTAGAAATAAGCATTTAATGTTTTCCTACTAGATGGATGCTAATGCTAATTAATTTACATTATTTTGTATAGTTAAAATGAACCCAATTCCCAGCCTCTCATTTTTTAAAATTATATCCTACCTAGTAGTATATCATTTAAAAGAACGAAATGAAACTCTTTAGAATCTACTGTTAGTATTTGACATTTCTAAGAGATTCCAAATGAAGATTTGAAAGTATTTTGGAATTAGGGTATGGTTGGCGCTCTTTAGTTTTTTTTTTTTTTTAAATAAAAGGTAGACTTTTTCATACAACATATTCTGACTATGTTTTCCCCTCTACACATGCCTGTTATCCTAGCCTTTGGGAGGTATACACAGTAGGATCTTGAATTCAAGGGTATCCTTGGCTGTATATCCAGTTTCACGATAGCCTGGGCTATATCATACCATATTTTTGCTGAAACAAACAACAAACAACAACAACAATTGGGGCACTGAGAGCAAACAACATTCTTTTAGCATTTTCCACTTATGCATAATCAAAAATTGTCTATGGAATACATTCCTTTGTGCTATTGATTTCTTTGTAGTAGACATGGAACAAGCCTCAGCCATGGTACTTTTGTTTTCTAAATACTTTCCAAGAAAACTCACACTGGCAACAAAGAAGCCTGCCCTCGATCCTGGAGAAACTGTACATTTATAAGAACATGTAGAAGGTTAACATTTAAATAGCTGGGATCTTAAAGGACAGCTGGTAAGATAAATCATAGCAACCTTACTTTCACTGTTTTCCTCAAATGACAGATATTACCATTTCTAGTTGAGGTCATGGATAGTCTCTTGTTTGGTATTTCTTCTGCTTTTCCTTGTTCTCCAAAATACTGTTATTTTCTGAAGTTGTTAGGACGTGACACTACCAATTTCCTGAAATGATGGGAACATGATCTTCCCATTCAATATACTGAAGAGGTTGGGCAGTGTTTCATAGCTGGAGACGAGACTATTGCCAAGCTGTGCTCTGCAGTCTTGACTGGACTTTCAGATTACAGCAACTCAGATTAGCACCACACAACATTGGGGAAAGGGATTAAAAGATCCTTGGTATATTTCACAAACGCCCCTTATTATTAACATGGTGCATACCTAAGAAAGAATATGTGGGGATGTGTTTTGAGGGGACAACTTTATGTTTTGGGGATGACAGCAGAGTTTATTCATCCAAGTGGTTGCTGGCCTCATACAGAAAACTTTCTAGTTGACAAGGGTAGAAATAAAACCCAGTCGTGTTTTCTTTGCCGAAATATCTTATTCCATTCAAAAGAGGGAAATGCACATGTACACAGAGAGCCATGCACAAGCTTAAAATTTCTTTTATGGAAAACAAACATTAATATCTTCCAAGATATTTAAAGACTATACAGTAGATGCTCTCATTCTGATGTGCTCTATAGCATATAACCATCACCTAATAATATCATTTGCATACATAAAAGTAAAAATCTATACTAGCAAGCATTTATAGCATCCACATATCTACCTTCAAAACATACATGTTTTCCTCTGAAGTGACATCTACATGTAAAGTGTGAAAGTGTGACAGGAGAACTGGGCAGTTATTTGGTGTTTTAGGGAACGGAAGCAGAGTCTATTCTTCCAAGTGCTTGATGCCATCTTTTTGCTGAACTACATTCTGAAAATTCTTCTGAACACATTGGAAAATTTCTCAGCATCTGTCTCCTTTTGAATATCCCTTATCGTGGCATATTCACAGACTTTGAAGTTGTATGTGGTTGTTGGGCACAACTGAATTTCAATTGAAGTGAGTCTGTCATATATTATGGTTTATTCATGATAAACATGTTATTGTAGAACTGAGATGCAATTCTAAAGTAATGGGATGTTTAAAATTTTTCTTATGTGTCCTGGAAAACAATCATTTCTAAGAAAAAAAATAATATTATGTAGCAAATTGGCAATGTGCTTAAATAACTTCACATCCTCCAAAGATATGGTGCTTTTATATGTGCACCAACTATGATTTTTCTGACCAAGCATATTTAACCTCCTTCCAAACTCAGTGAAGTATAAAATGATAGCAGTTTTCAGTTGGCCTTGGTTATTAGGATTCTCAGAGCCAAATTCATACTAGCATTTGGTGAAATTCAAGTACATTTGGGGATAACCTTGCTGAATATCCTTTCTTATCTACCTGATCTCCCATTTTTACGTGTTTAGTTATTTATATCCACTTAGTGCATTTATTGTATAAATTATTTCAGCCTTCTTCTAGAAAAGCTGAACTTGAATGAAATTTCTAAATCTCAATGTATCTTTATATTAGTATGCTTCTTATAGCAATTTATTGATAGTTATGTTTTGCCTTTAGTCAAAAAATGAAGATAATTGAGATATTGCTCTGTAAAAGATCAGAGAGAGAACAGATGGGTTACACAGTCCAGCAAGACTTAAGGATGTATAGACTGTAATTTATTTGGATGATTTTAAATCAGTTTTAAAAAAATCTAACTTAACATTAAGTGACTAACCTTGTTTTACTAGGTTCTACCTGGCAACAATGAACGAACTAGACAGACTCCTTAACTTTCTGGTACAGAAGGGAGACTGTGGCAGTGCACACAGGGGCTGCATGGGTTCCCAACACTGAGAGCAGGAAGTAGACATGACTACCACCCCTAACCAAGACACTCTGCCATTGACACTCGTTTGCAAAGGAAAAATTGGTTTTCTCCAAAGTAGTCTCAAAATTTGGGTATATTTATGTGTTCATAACCAGTGGTAGATGTCCAATACAAAAGTAACTCAGTGGCATTTATGTAGACTTTTTGTCTTATATTACTTTAGACATTTTATTTGTTTTATTTCCCTGGACTTTGATAGTATATTATGTTTTCCAATTTTGTGTTTTTGTGGGTTTTGTGTGTGCATGTATGTTTCTTGAACTTTTTTTCTTTATTTATGGTTTTATTCTGATTTTTTGTTGTTGTTGTTTGCCTTCTAAAGAGAGAGAGAAGGAAAGGGTGTGTAGTTGGGGGTGTCAGGAGGTGGGAAGAATTGGGTTGAGTTGGGGAATCATAAACTATGGTCAAAATGTATTGTATGAAAAAAAATCCAATTAAAAATGTACAAGGGAAAGAGGAGTGTTGCCGAATATGAGAGAAGTCGTGATCCCTATCCCATGTATTTTATGGATAAGGCATGATTTAAAGTGTTCGTTTTCAGTGTGAGGGAACACGCACGCATAATTTCATCCCATCTTCCCCTATTTTTCTCTTTCATTCTCTTTACTCTCTCTTCCTCTCTCTGGTTTGCATACACACTCTCTCCCACACCTCTAATCTCTAATTAAATGTTGATGCTATTTTTAATTATTGTAGTATTATGGACAAGGACTTTACTTTTTAGAGCTTTGTTGAATTTCTCAGTCATAGCACTTGAATTACTGAGTGAATCGGTGTCCATGACAATGTATGACAATGCATGCTGCTGCCGTATTTGCAAGAAACACCTTGGAACAAGTTTCTTTGAGATTTAGGACATAGATTTTTAATTCAGACTGACAATGATGACCCGTTATCATCAGCATAGGAGGATAGTGTCATATGTTGCATATGTTGGCTGTATTAAACATTTGAATTCCTCCTGTAATGTTGAGTTTTATGCAACATAATAAGTAACATTTGCACAAACAAAATATTGCTACAACATTAGGCATGGATAGAGCGGATACTACACAATGACATGAAGACAGACTCTCTCACTCTTCATCTTCCTCTTAATTTTGAAAGCATAGACTTTGGGATCAGAGCTTGTTCATTACCTAAAAAGTTACATGGTCTCCTTCCTTATATATTTATTTATAGAAAGAGGATAATTATATTTATCTACTACTTTAAAAAATTATATCAAATAAATTTCCTAGTCCAGTAGACCATTAATAAATACTAATATTAATGTTAATAGTACTCACATCAGTAGAAGTAGTGATAGGATGAAATTTTATTTGAGGAATAGTTGATGATTACATATTATAAATTAAAATGCAAGTTTAAGCAGTATTTCTCACATGAAAATGATGTTAATCTTATAGTTCTATAAAGCAGGGTAAGTAGTTTCCCTTAGTAAATCAGAGTCTGAAGCACACGATATATATATATATATATATATATATATATATATATATATATATATATATCAGAGGGTAAAATGGGCAGATGGTAGATATGGTGCAGATTTCATTGTAGGATTCCATCTCTCTCACCATTCTTTGCTACCAAAGCTTCATGGTCTTATCCAAGCACCTTTATCTCATGAAGATGTTTGTCCTCTCTCTCTTCTCTGGTTTCTTTCTTTCTTTTTTATTCTTGTATTCTTTTTTTCTTAATTTAATTTTATAATTTAATTTAATTTTACATATCAGCCACAGATTCCCTTGTTCTCCTGCCCCCCCCCACCTTTCCCCCAGCCCACTCCCCATTCCCATCTCCTCCAGGGCAAAGACTCCCCTGAGGATCTGGTTTCTTTCTTAACTGGGTAGTAAAGGTTGACTACATTCACAAAAAGGAGACTTGAGAAACAATGGGTAACATGTGGTGTTATACCCAAGAAGTCTGAAGAAATCCTTATTGAAGTCTGAGGTAAGTGCAATACAGTATTTTGAGAGACCCAAACCTAACAACATCTACCATCTATCTAATTATCAATGAGGGGGGGAGGGAGGGAGGGAAGGAGGGAGAGAGAAGGGAGGGAGAGAAATTCCAGTTCTCTGTCTTCTCCTGACTCAGACTGCTGATACCAGTTCAGGCTAAGCTGTCTCTAAGTGTTTGATTCTTTTATCAAATGTCCATAGATTTCATGGAGAGCAAGTATGGGGAAGTATGAGGGAATGATAGTATATGAAACATAATTTTTCTCAGTCTGTTAAAAGCTTCTGTGGTTATCTTTTCTTTATATGAAAGCAGACTGCTAGTCCCTAATCTACAGGATAAGCTTAGAACCTCTCCTGATTGCTCAATGCATATTTTTGAAATAGTTTCAGCTTGAGCCTCTCATGTGATATGTTGGTAGTGTTTCTAGTGAGTAGCAGGTGTCTGTGGAACTGACATACAACAAATGCATCCATGATTTGCAAACCAGATAATATTTTTGCCAAAGACTCTGCTCTTTGCTATCATCAACAGCAAATGTACCCAGGATGTTGCATTCCTGAAAATCCCCATGGAATTTCTTCAACACAACCACTGTTTTCCCAAACCCCAGTTAAGTAACACCCTGACATGGTATATACTTAAATTGCTATAATCACAGGAGGTCAACAGGTTCTAGTTTCAAGATGAGCTCGATAATTTTATGACCAGCAAGAAAACTGATAGTTATAAAGGTTTTAGGATGTAACTTGTCATCATGACCTTTCATGAGTTTTCCCCATCCCTTAGTTGTCAGTGAAGGACATTGTAGATGATTTTTTTGTTTGTTAATCTGTGCCATATGTTTGTTCTTCAGTGAATTCAAATCAGCGTACAGTTATTAAGTACCTACTGTTCACAAAACATCATCTTAGTTCAAGTTTTCACTACGTTCATTTTAGGTATTATCTAATTGCAGGGAGATGAGTATAAACAAACTGTGCATCCAGTGTTGCTTGGTGGCTGCCATAATCACAGGATCCCCCAGGGTTCCAGTCATGAGAAGTCAGGGAATATTCTTCAGGGCAAGTGTGAAGGCGATATTATAAGACGAGTTAGTTTTCTTTAAATATTAATGGTCGTGCATGCCTTTAATCCCAGCACTCAGGAGGCAGAGACAGGCAGATCTCTGTGAGTTCGAGGCCAGCCTGGACTACCAAGTGAGCTCTAGGAAAGGCGCAAAGCTACACAGAGAAACCCTGTCTCGAAAAAACCAAAATAAATAAATAAATAAATAAATAGATAAATAAATAAATATTAATGGTCGATGCAAGCTGAGATGAAGCGTTTCTGAACACTCCATGAGATTGGTCCCTGTGACAGTTCTAAAGGTTGAGGAATATCTAAGGGTCTAAATCACGGAGTTAAAGAGTGCTAGAAAGAGCCAAGCTTGCCTTAACCTGGTATGAGTTTCTTGTGAAAGACAGCTCTGAATCTAAAACAGCAAATATCCCACGAGGAAATTAAAAATAGATTCTATACTACGTTAACAATGGTTCCATCTCTGTGAAGTCTCTATCATATCTGGGATAATTTTGCTCCTGCAAACAGGAGGATTGACAGTCTCAGGTGGGAACATTTCTGATTGGAAATGTCAGTGTGGAGAAGCAAAGTGATGACAGGAAAGAGGACCTTGGCAAGGAGAAGAGAAAAAAGGTACAGGTAAGACTGAGTTGTATATGTTAAAGGGGAATTTGTAGAGCAGGAAACGCCATGACAGATACCAGGTGCCTCACTGATTCAAAGGCAGCAGAAGATGGTGAGCTGTTTCTTTTTATCTGTGGATGTGAAGCAGATAATGGTAAAAATGCCTCTGCAGATTGCAGTGTGAGACTAGGGAGTCTACCAGGGTGATGTAGGGGCATAACCTACATTTCACCTATAAACAAAGAACTCTCATATGAAGCAGAACAAAATAGCTGCTATATAACAGTGGAGGGTTGAATTGGCTGTGGAATGTCAAAAATATAAGCTCTCGATTCTGAACGGAGGACAGGGGAAAACATTTTAGGTAAGTTGGTCCTTTAATAGAGATTTAGAGGATAAGCAGGAATTCAATCGAAGGAGGAGACATTACTGGGTGCAGTTTCCAGTTTAAGTAGATAACACAAGCCACAAAAGAAAATAGGTATCTGTTCCTGTTGTCCAGCAGAAGATGAGTACTATAATGAAACTGAACTATAGCCTCTTTGTTGGTGAAGATGAGACTGAAACCTCATCTCTGGTTTGTAATTTCTTCTGTAGACAACGGGCATCTTTAAATAGAGGAAGATGGTGAAGGAGGGTAGTGAGGTAAAGTGTTACTAAGAACATCATTCTATAAGTTCTATAGGTGATCCTGAGAGTCAAGAAATAGATCGCCATCCTTGCCTACAAAGACATTCCTTCTCACTTTGCTAAATGGGTGTGTGTGTGTGGTGAGATTTATTGTGTCCAGGGGTCAGACATTCACTTCTTCAAGGAAGTCTTCCTGTTCCTCAGACCTATAGTATAACTGAATAGCAATTATCAATGCCTTGTCAGAATTTTCACTAAAAGATAGCGATGAATGTGGCCTAATGTAAACTTGTAAACCAACTTGAGATATTGTGCATTTTTTTTCAAGACAGGGTTTCTCCATGTGCTTTGGCACCTTTCCTAGAACTCACTCTGTAGCCCGAGCTGGCCTCACACTTACAGAGATCCACCTGCCTCTGCCTCTCGAGTGCTGGGATTAAAGGCATTGGCCACCACCGCCCAGCAAGATATTGTGCAGTTTTTGCAATTACTTTTCTTTTGTAATTCAGTTGCTCGCTTCTGGAGCATGAACACTGTATATAACAACTCCATGCCTCAATGACAAAAGGATGGCCACTCCTGAATTAGACTATCAAGTGCCATCGAAAATTAATCCCTTTCCTGCCCTGATCTCTGATCCTTCTGGCCTCACTGCTATGTACTTAATCTACATTTATTGGAGAAAGTAAATGAATCAATCTATCAGTATTTCAAAAATTAGTTAGTTATCCTGATTGTTAGAAGAACAAAGACAAGAAGAATGTAAATTTCAGGAAGTGTTAAGAAACATGCCATGGGGGTGGGGGAGACAAGTGAACTGCAGGAAAGGACAGAAGGTGCCTACTAAAATAAAGTTGCTTTTGTAATGATCAGTACAGTTTGGCTTTCTCTTACATGAAATCTCTTCTCTCTATAAGAAGTTTTGATTGAAGTTTTTATAGACTACTTACTAATTCTTTAAATTTAACACAACCCCCCCCACACACACATTACAGGGTGATTTATAGGGTGGAAAGGTGTGGGAGATCTTAGTGCCAAGTATTAGGGTCTGATACCCTTCTTAGTAGTTTCCTAATGTCTTAAAATTTTGATGGAAAAAAGAACTGGGATTTCAAGTTATGTTAAAAGTAGATGGCAGCCACAAAAGCTTATCACAGGACCCCTTCTCTCCATTCAAGTTTCTGGATTCAACATCTATTTTTTTAAAAGAAATCTTTGACTGAATAGTTTCCTAGTTAAATAATTGAATAGCTACCTAAATCTGTGGAAGTCCATAATGATGGCACTGTAGTGAATGATTTTCACTCTATTGAACACTAAAGTGACTGATTTGCACATAGGTAACGTACCTGATTATGGTGCTTTGGTTAGAAGGTGTGTCTTCACTATAAAGATATCTATTTTGGAGAAGATACATTAAATATATTATTACATAGTATGTCCATTATAATCAAAATTCATTATTACAAGGCTATAGACAAAGTTCTGAGTCTTAGTTTTTAACAAATTAATTCTCATAGGAAAAAAACCCACATCTGTCCAATTCAGTAGTCAAATATTAGAAGAAAGAAAAACTTCCACACTTGTGATTCAAAACTTGAAATAATTAAATTCTTAATTTAGAATAGAATTATTATAACTGGTTATATTTTTTCTCCACATTAATCTAACAGAATTTAGTATTTGGAAGATTTTGTCTTGTGTACCCAAGCACTTGGCAGTTTATCCATTGAATATGCACCTGCTTCTCAGATTGGCAAGGCAACAATTTACTGTGAAGAATCAGTCGTTTTGAATGGCTAATTGGTTACAGGTGCAATGAATTAACCATCTGCCTTAGAGACCAACTCCACTAGGAGAGAAGGAAAAATCCCTTTTCTCTGTCACTTTGGGAGTACATCAACACTAGAGCTCAGTGGTACCTGATCCTTACTTGGAATTAGTGGTTTCTCTGTTAGGTGAGTGAAAGAAAATCAAGTTTGTTAGATAGAAAAGTGTGATAGTTTACACTGTTTGTTATTATTACCTTTTTAGAGCAATGTACTATTTAATTGCTGTTTGAATTCATGGAAACTTCTGAATATCTCAAAGAAAAACAAACAAAAACAAAAAATTCACAAAAATAAATCAGAATGTGTCAGAAGAGTGGTGTGTAACCTCGTGTGTGATTGCATTAGTGTACAAGAACCATCCGTCTTTAGCTTGTATTTTCTAGATGTTCTTCTTTCAATCGAATTCCCAAAATTTGTTGAAGGATTCTGACATTAGTCATTATATCACAGTACTGCAAATCAGACCACTTACTTAACCCGATGACATTCTTCTTGGGTAGCTGAAGTGAATCATTTCTTCTAAATGGGAAGCTGCATTTTTTTTTCTTTATTGATCACCACCTCTTTGTTCCCAGACGTTGCAGTGAATCTTTTGTTGACTATGACAGCATATGTTGACTGATGAGGTGGGAGGCCATTATAGGTTTACTTGGTCTAATTCATTGCCTTCCTGGAATATTTTGTTTTTTTCTTCTTCAAGACACTTCTTTGCCAACTTCTGCTTCTCCATACTTCAGTGACTTTATGTTTCCTATGTTATAATTTACCATATCTAATTTTAATAAATCTTATGTAGGGATTCCAATTGAAAACATGTTTTCATGTTCCAATGTGGATAATGCATCTCCAGTCACCTGTGTGAGAGTCACCAAATTCTGTCATCTCTTTTGATGAGGGATTGTTTTATGAAATTCTTTTGCCTGTCCACATTTGTCCTAAGGAATGGGTAATATGAAAAGTAATTTTGTTTCGAGAAGTTTTGGGGAAACTTCCAAAACACTCAAAAACAAAATTTCCATTCTTTTGTAAAATACCCTGAATTATACTTGGTTAATTTACTTGGTTAAAATTAATACCTGTGCCTATATAAAGTCAATAAAACCTAATTATTTGTGTGTGTTCTGCTCCTCTGACATAACAACATGAGCTCTTCTACCGAAACAGGTAACAATTAAAAAGGACTCCTCAACATACTTTAGATATTGAGCCTAGTTAGAAATGAGTGGTAACTTCAGGTACAGTTTTCCCTTCTGTTAATGTTCTTCATATCTTTATACAATACCCTCCATTGCAACCAGTTTTTGAATGATTCCTTTTTTTCAGATGCTGGAAAGGATTAAGTTGTGTTTCTAAAATTTGCTTTTGTTTAATTGATGTGATTAGATGTAATATTTCCATTTATCAAAATGGGATGATGTATAAAAGAGTCTGAATAGAATTCCTTTCATCTGAATGCTTAACCCTATTCTACACTAGGTGACTAACTAAACTTCAGAACTTTGTATTGCCTTTCTAAAACATATAAAATGTCATGGCAATGAAAGTGTGCATAGCAAAAATGTTTCTAACAAACTCACTAGTTACATTTTTTTAAAAAAATTAATTTTTTCATTCGTAATTTCATGCACAAATACAATATATTTAGATCATATGTACAACCTGTCCCCCACCTCTCAACATCTTGCTTCCAACTTAACTTCCTTTTTTTAAAGGAACCATTAAGTCCAATTAGTGTTGCCCATGTTCACATTGGTTGAGGCACTATACACCAAAGCATAGGGGACCACCATTGAAGAATACTGATTCTCCCTCCCTCTGTAACAACCAACTGCCAATAGCTACTCAACAAAGGAATGGGACCTCGTGACCCCATTCCATTTCCATGCTGGAATATTGGCAGGTTTGATCTTGTTCTGGCCTTGAGAAGGTAACAACAGCTTCTGCAAATTCATAACTACAATGGCCTTGTCGTGTCCAGAAGATAATATTTCACAGTAATCTTTCCCAGCTTCTGGTTCTTCAATCTCTCCCCACCCTTCTTCCAGGATATTCCCTGACCCACAATGGTGGGGTCTGGTGATAATATAACTTATTTCAAACAGCATTGAATAAAACAATATTTGTGTCAAGATATCATCTAATATTTTCAAGATCCTTGTACATTTAATTCTTTATTAAATAGTTTATTTAATTCTTAGGAAAAGTTCTAGAAATAGTTCAAGGTGTTAGTCATTAATACAAGGGAAATGTTTCTTCATTTTCATATCTACCTTTCCTTTTGTATTCTAGTCTGTGAAAAGTCACATTCTTCTGTAGTTGTGCTTAGGTGCACGTCTGTATTCTTAATGGATTGCCTGTTAGCAAAGTAACATATTTGCTGTAGTTTTTTGCTTCATTGTTCTTTCAGGGGTTCTTGAACACCTGTGGCAGTGTCAAACTTAGAAACCATCTGAGAAATCCTCACACAAACTATGTATTTTTTACAATTTGTCTTTATTGCAACAAGACTCCTTTACATGAAAATGCAAAACATATTAGAAAATAAAAATAGCAGTATTACATGAATGAAGAGTTAAAGTGTTCACATTCATCTTTTATGACTTCACCATTGTGCTCCAGGAAATCTCCTAACCTGGGTATGAGCATAGAAACTGCTATTCTTTCACAACCATATATTTTTCCTACAAGGAAACTGATGTAGAGAGAAATTATTTGACTTATCTAAAGTGCTGGTAATATAATCAGAAGAAAAATCTGAATCAACCACATGGTTTACTTGTTTTAATTACTTATTGGTGTGGTTATATGTGTTTGTATGTGTGCTTGAGTGTAGGCGGGAAGTTGCCACCAGGGCTGACATGTCATGGTGTGCATATGGAGGTCAAAGGGCAAATTTTGGGAGTCTGTTCTTGCCATCCACATTATTGAGGCAGGATCTCTTTTCTTATTTCTATTCCTATACTCTAGGCTAGTTGACCTGCAAACTTCTGGCTGATTCTCCTGTCTTTGGCCTCCCATCTTTCAGCACGAGTGCTGGGATTACAGATGTGCATCAATGCATCCTGCTTTTTGTTGGTGTTCAGAGGCTTAAACTATAGTATTCCGGCTATCAAGGCTAGTACTTTTACCTGCTGAAACTATATGGTTCTTTTTTATTGGTTAAAAGTTCCCAAATTGTTATTATTTCATTCGATCTAACCTGTACAGATGTAGATACTCTGTCAGCACCTTCTCAGCTGTCCACTTCTCTGATCTCACAATGAACTTAACTCTCCAAAGCAAGACTTCTATCTCTTAGACAGTTGATTATGCCAAATGTTTAGCACAAAGCTACTGGTTGGCTCCGGGCTATTGATGATTTCATTAAGTCTTCCCCAATCTATTTATTTACACAACTTCAGCTGGGAAAAATGCATTGAAATGAAACTTCTCATTTCCATTACTGTCCCAAGGCAAAAAAAAGCAACGATGCACATCCTCAATTTAGACTAGATGAAACTAGCCACATTTCAAACAGAGAAGTCACATTGTGAGTTTAATACCACATTAACCTAAAGGAGACATTTCTCCCTGTCTATGAACAGCTTCCGTTGACAGCATTGTGATCTATGCGTATGGACCAAAGAACAAGTTTGTCAACTTTCAAGCTCCCAAATGATCTCACACACTGCCTTAGAGCTCTTTCCAGCATGGTAGTGTTTGTCTCTGTAGCTAGTAAATAAAAGGTGTCTTATTGAATTACCTTGATTGCTATATTGATCAGTTTCTTGTGCTTTTATTCCTAAGAACAGCAGCAAAATAAAGCAGGCAAGCAAGGTTTCACTTAACACATAGAAAAAAAAATGGATTCCAGGTAGGAGAAGACATTTGTCCTGTTAAGAACAGTTAAGAAAAAAAATAGCTTAAAAGGATATATTTCTTTGTAATGAGGGCATTGGCAATTAGTCACTAATGAATTGGAATATATTTTCCTGAAAATCCCAGGGCATGCTGACTGAGTGGGTGAGGCACATAATTTAAAATGTGTAGACTGCACTGGATCATTTTTACAATTTGCTATGCTCTACATAGTTACAGGTATTACATTCTTTATAACTGATCAACATTTTAAAAGTAGGTTTCACAAGAAAGGCAGTTAAATTTCATAACAGTTTTAGAGAGTGTTGATTTTTCCAGAAGTCCAGAAGTTTATATTCCTTCATTTTACACTTGTCGTCTGCTAAAATTCCTTCCCCTTGCTTCAGCATCCTACCTGAGTCATTCTCTTGCGTGCATGAGTGCACACACACACACACACACACACACACACACACACACACACACACACACACACACACACCTGTGAGCCTGAGTGCACATGTAGCTGGGTGTGTATTCATGTGGCGAACATGTCAAGTTGGATGCTTTTCTTGATCACTCCCCACCTTCATTGTTTAGACAGGACATTTGCACAGAAGCTGGAACTCATCAACTCGGCTAGGTTTCTTGATCACTGAGCTCCAATTATCTACCAATCTCTACCTTCCTTCTAGTACTGGCATTATGGACACATGTTGTTGCACTTAACTTTAATGTGGGCCCTCGGACCTGTATGCATATCTTTACATTTGTGTGGCAGGCAGTTTATCAACTAAGCCATCTCTCCAGCTAAGGTTGGTTCCCTATTCTCCATGTCTGTTTAAGAATTTATATAAAAATCTATTTCTTATTTACTAGTATGGTGTGCAACAATATCAACATTGTTTTTCCATGTTGTATTCTCTTAGTTAACAGCATGTTCTTTTATAACCTCTCATTGGAAATATTTATGCTCTGAAAGATTTTATGATTTGTTAAACATAAATCATTTATGCTGCTGTGTTTCAGAGTGAAACATATGTTGAATTGTAATGGTATTTAAGATTAGAAACCAAATGAATGAATATAAAACCATGATGTAGTTAATAAAATATTTCCATAAGTCATGATTGCTGTAAGATTAAATAGATAGTATTTCCTGTCTTTACCATATATTTATCTACATCTATCTCTCTTTTATCTATGTATCTATGTATCTATCATCTATCATCTGTCTAATAATAATTAGACAATATAGAGACTGAAGTTTAGAAAGCAAGTGTTCTAGTCACTGGCAAAATTCAATAGGGAACAAAAGCAGAATATATGAGTGATTACATCTTGAATATACCTCAGAAATTGGAAAATTGGAGTCTCTAGAACAATTAAAATCTTTTTTGTATTTTGAATGAGCCTTCCTCATGACTCTGATGACTTGAAACAGACACTTTTTTTTTTTTTTTTTTGGTTTTTCGAGACAGGGTTTCTCTGTGTAGCTTTGCGCCTTTCCTGGAGCTCACTTGGTAGCCCAGGCTGGCCTCGAACTCATAGAGATCCGCCTGGCTCTCCCTCCCGAGTGCTGGGATTCAAAGGCGTGCGCCACCACCGCCCGGCAAATAGACATTTTTTTTTTTTTTAAAGAGAAGGTAAAGGGCTATTCTTTGTTATTCACTACTTGACACTTTCATGTCTTTATTTTTTGAAAACCATCTGTAATTATAATGCTTTTCTGTAATTCTGTAAGTCTTAAAGGGAAGCAACAATGCTTCTCTCCACTTTCATGTTTGTCTGTGTGTGATAGACTGTGGTTAACCTTGGAATCATTACCTGCAGAAATAATATGTAGAAACCTCAAGACAGATGATGTGAAACTAAATGTACCCTTGATGACATATGTATGATATCATCTGATAGTCAGCCTGTGAGATGTCCCACATTATTTTTATGTGAATTTAAACTGCATGTAAAATATATATATTTAATCTATGTCAATGTTTGCTTTTTCTTAATTTTTAAAAAGTATAGTTTATTAGATGGAATTGGAGTAATAATGGATTTAAGCATTATGCTTATATATGTACTTTTGATAATCATAGACATTTAATTAAA